>BSBK01009650.1:0-309571 GCA_027943335.1 Chamaecyparis obtusa
TTCTATCATTATGAATTTGTGATTATTATTTCATCTATTTTAATACATATTGTATATTCACATTTGAAATAAATATATGTATAATTCTTATTTCAATATTATTATCAAATATATATAATTCTATAATAGTTCCTTATTTTTAATAAGATTCAATATAATAGCATGTGAATCAGTATTTAGCTCAAAGATACATTACATCATAATTTTTTGTTACACAATGCTTACCAGCATTGTAATAATTCATTTCCTTTAGTATCTCTTCCTTGAAGAGTTATAATTATATTGTATATTTTCTCTTTTTTTTTCATAATCCAATCATATACTATTGATATATGATTCAGATATATAATATATGCAATTTGATTATTTATACTGAATATAAAGTTTACTACATATATTTCACTATATATATATTATTATTTATAGCCATATGTATATATATAACTTCATGCTCACATGATGGCTTTTGCAATTCAATTTATTATTGAATAGAAATTTAGTTTGAAACACCCTTGATATGGGTTCCAACTATTTGTGTTGATTCCAGCAACCTCCCATGTACTGATAAATGTCTTGCTTAATTTATATTATCCAATCTCCTCTCATGAATAAATTATTAAATAGTCATTTCAAAGATTCTCTCAAATCGATTCTTCCTCCATATATTATCCCCCGGTAGAATGAGATTGGTTTCCAATTTATATCTTGTGCGGTGAGAATGGGTGTAATTGGAGAGACATGTTTGTTCAACTTCATTCCTATTCATAACATAGCCAGATTAGTTTATACAAATGATACTGATTAGTTTACTACCTTATGTTATTAATTGTTGTCATTATCGATGCTCAACAATATTAATCACTATTAACACTCGATATGAGCATTAATCCATACTTGTCTACTTCTTACCAAACCGTCACTATTGATCATTACTATTAATATTAATCAGTAATGTTTGCTAAGTTCGTTGATGTTCCTATTGTATTTCACATGCATGATAAACATTGTATCTTTATATTGGTTTAGTCGATTGGTCATCAATAAAGACTATTTCATTACTATCACATAAATGATCAGTATCAACTAATCATCCTTCCTCAATGTCATGACTTACTTGGATGAAGTTAATAATTAATTATTCTTCTCTGTTGATAAACATATTTGGTCTAAGTAAACTTTATTCTTCATGACAATGATAAGGTTTATATTGTATTGTTTCTTCATGCTAGTAATCCTTCTATCATCTTGCTCTACAAATCTACTGTAATTTTATTTCTTTAAAGACTTCTCAAAATTGAAACACTTAATATTATATTATAATTTTCTATTATTTACTTATTTATTTGTATAGTTTAATTTTATTTATTATTAAATCTTACTTCTGAGAAGGGACATGACAAAATCCATGAATGGTATGGGTAAGGTGACATTCATTCTTGGTCGTGACTTCAATGAAACGTAGGATATGGCTGATAAGAAAGGGAGCAAGGGGACTATAAGCAGGATCCAATTTGATTTTAGATCTTTGTCACCAAAAATAGATTGTGGGAAGTTAAAACCAAGAATGGGGTGTTTACATGGATGAATAGGAGACATGGATTCTCACACATCGCAGAGAGATTGTACCATTTTTTCTAGAAAGAGAATTGGGGATCCCTCCCCTTGATCTTTGAGGCAAAAATACTTCCCATGACTGGGTCGAATCACTTTCCAAATGCTTTAGTTTTGTAAAAGGATTTGGGTACCGATTTGATGCTCTTTGAAGATGGAGAAAATGTGGCTAAGAGAAGAATGATTCTGGAAAATGGTGGCAAAATATTGGAAGATTGTACTTGTTATTTAAGGAAATGTGGGGTTTCAATTGCTCAAAAAATTATAGTATATCAAGAATAAGAGAAAGTGTTGGAACCAAATTCATTTCAAGGATATATTTGTGGAAAAAACATTGGACGAGCAACTAGAGGTTTTTAAAAATAAGGTGATTCAGGAAGGTATGGATAAAATTGATTTCTTAACTGAAAAGGACTTGTAACAACAATATGAGGAAATTCTAGCCAGAGAAGAAATATATTGATGCCAAAAATCTAGAGAGAATTGGTTGAAAGATGAGGACTACAATACAATATTTTTCCATAGTTCGGTCAAGGAAAGACCATTAATTAATAGAATAGCTTGAATAAAGAATGAAGTTGGTCATCAAGTTGTGGAATCATATGCAATCAACAAGGAAGTGGTAGACTTTTACTCATCACTATAGTCATCACAGGATGGAGTGATAGTAGAGAGCTATATAGGGATGGTTGATAGTGTTCCTTGACAGAAAGGGGATTGTGAAATACTTGTTATCATTGTATTGTGTATTTCCAATATGTTTGGATGCAGGGCAGACCAAGAGAATGAAGGATCACTCACTGATTGCATGATAACCCTATTTTGAAGGGTCACAGGTTGAGGGGACAGTCAAGGTCTGGATGATTGGGCCATTGGGAGGACCTTATTTCTTTGTATTATTGCTATTCAAATTGGATGCATGGATTTCTTGTGAATTATCAACTGCTATGTATCCTGCAACTGCATCCGTAAATCTACATATACTTCTCTAGGGTTGTAAGCCACTTAGGGATCAAAATAGATAAAATAAATCAAAATCATTCTTTGTCCTATTTCCTTTTAACAAAGTCTCAACTATCAATGATACAATACATTTGATTCCCTAAGCTATCAATACAAATGGTGCCTAGCTAGAAGCTCACGGGCTATCCATTTGATAACCACAGTTAACATTTCAAAAAAAATTGATAACCAATAACATCAAATAATGGAGTTTAAAGCACGGGCTAGGGCACGACACTAGTAGAATGCGGTCATTTCAGTGAGCATCACAACAATATACAATGGCATCATTAAATGTGCCAGTAATATCAATAAACATGAATCCAAACATTTCAAAATATTAAATCGATATCCTGAGCACAAGCACCAATAACATCAAATAATAGAGATAAAGCACTGGCTAGGGCACTACACCAATAGAATGCAGTCATTTTAGAGAGCATTCATGATCAAATAAAATGCAATGCATTTGAATTTTGCAATCAAATATGATGCCAGAGGCTCGAAAGATGAAGAAATCAGATACCTTCTCTCACGCTCAGCTTTTGCTCATTTTCTCTTGCTCTTTTCTCTCCAATCAAAATAAAAATGATTTGGGCGTTTCACTTTTTTTTTACATATATACCCCAAAACTGTTGGAATTCCAATGGCCAATTTAAAAAACCATCAAAATATCGACACCATCGAGGCCTATCATTAAAAAAACACCAAATTCATAATACAAAATTACCCATCAGAAGTGTCTGTCAAAATTTGGCCCCAAATGTAATAGTGTGTGTACCCACTAAGGAATGAAAGAAAATGATATGGGAATCTCACTACAGTTGTATTGTAGGATATTTTGGTATTGGTAAGACTACTTCTATCCTTTAAAAGTATTTCTATTGGCCAAAAATGAAGTAGGATATCATTTCACATATACAATCTTGTGCAACCTGTGCAATTGCAAAGCCAACAAACCGTAAGTTGGGTCTATACTTACCATTACCTATTCCTGATAAGCCATGGTAGTTTTTTTCAATGGATTTTATGTTTGGTCTACCAACTAACAGGTGGGGGCATGATTGTGTATATGTTGTGGTAGATAGGTTTTCTAAAATGGCTATCATGGTCACATGTAAAAAGATGATTTCTCCATAAGAGACTTCCAAGATATTTTTTGAACATGTTTGGGTTCATTTTGGTTTGCCAAAAAGCATTATTTCTGATAGGGATAGCAGGTTCATCAGTTATTTTTGGTCTGCACTATGGGCTAAAATGGACACAAAGCTGACAAAGTCCACATCATTCCATCCCTAAATAGATGGGCAGAAAGAAGTGGTGATCATTCATATCTTATGGATGTATCATTCAAAACATCCTCGCACATGGGATGGAAGCTTACCCTATATGAAAAATAGCTACAACCATGCACTCCAAAGTACTACAGGGTATGAGGTTTGTCTTGGGTGTCAACCATTGGCACCTATGGATGTAGCACTACCTATTATGCAATCTAATAGTCCATTGAATGTTAACAAGGAGGTAGATAAAGAAAAAAAAATCATTGATAAAATTAGACACCTACAAAAATAATTTCATGAGATTTTGGAGCAGAGTAATTAGAAATATAAGGAAAGGCATGATAAACATAGAACTCCTCACCAGTTTCAGATTGGTGACAAGGTATGGTTACATCTTCAAAAATAGAACCTTCACAAACCAAATAGGAAGCTTCATCCTCTTCCTTATGGCCCATATACTATTGTGAAACAAGTTGGTGAGAATTCTTTTTAACTTAATTTGCCATCCTTTGTGGGATTGGATCTAGTTTTTAATGTGGAATTGTTGAGACCCTATTTTCCTCCTTTGTTGGATATTTCCCAAGATAGTGAACATATTCAAGCTCCAGAGTTAAATCCATCTACTAATGGTCCAATCTAGTGTGACCATGTTACTGAAGTCATTTTAAAGACTTTGAGAAATCAGAACATCCCTCTTTATCAGGTGGTTCAAGCTGGTCAACATTCTCCTCAAGGTAAGTGGTTAACCAAGGAACAAATTGAAGAACAATTTCCTCATTTGTTGCAGCATATTAGTGCAATGGGTCACACTGCCTCTCAAAGGGGGGAGGAATGATTAGGACAGGATTGATGATGATTTCGAGGAGGCTGGCATAAATTTTTTAGTATTTGATAGGTTTTAGTAATTTGTAGCTTTGGAGGTTTTCAGATCATTTATGGGCCCATCTTTCCTTGAGGAGTCTTATACTCCTCAAATTTTCCTCTAGATAATTGGATTAGCTTTCCAATGGTGTAAGTGGCATTCTTTTTTGAGCTATGAGTAGAAAGTTATGCCTTATGCAAGTAGACATAAATTTCAAAACATTTTTTGAAGTTTTTATTTTGTAGTAAACATTGAAGACTATTCATTTCATTTCGAAGAGATTTTGGTGACCCTTCATATCCTTCATAATTTGTATAAACTTGAGGTTGTGAATGAAATAGAGCTACTTTTTGGCTTGCAATATCGTTGTTAATATTCTTAGTTTTTTTATATTAAATTTAACAATACTACAGGTATCACACTAGGTATTGTAATCTGATTTCATAATTTAGATCATTGGTGGTGTGCAAACCCATTAGATCTATCTTAGGGGAATGTGTTGTGATATATTTAGGTCATCTCTTTCTCCTAGAATGGATTGC
Organism: Chamaecyparis obtusa; assembly: GCA_027943335.1. Classification (NCBI taxonomy): domain Eukaryota; kingdom Viridiplantae; phylum Streptophyta; class Pinopsida; order Cupressales; family Cupressaceae; genus Chamaecyparis; species Chamaecyparis obtusa. The sequence continues at coordinate 5,301 of BSBK01009650.1, forward strand.
TTCATGTATCTTGTGTCCAAATGACCTATTCTATGTAATAATGATCTATCTTTGATGGATTTGACTGGCAATAAATCTTTTAATGATCTGAATTGTATTTAAGGAATGATTCAAGGTAATCTTTTTAAGATAAAGGCAATTCCTAGCTTTCTATAATGTACCAAATAACAAGAAGAGCTAAGGATAACAATGGAAAAGCTATATTGACAATGTTTAAGATTAGTTTGAAAGTTTGACTCCAAAGGCTTGTGATGGGTGACTAACAAGTTTAGAGTATGTTCTATACCAAGTTTGATTGTTTATGTTGAAATAAAATGATGTGAACAAGCAATAATCTCCAAACAATCCAACAAGTGACAAAGCAACGTTGTGGATGCAAGTAATTGTGAAGTCTAGCAAGGTATAGAAATGTGTCAAATGTATCAAGTGTATGTTCACAATAGTCTTCACACATCAAGAACATTCTACCTAAGGTCGAAAAGGGAAGTGTTTCAACCTTTTCCCACAACTTGATGCTCTTAGCCTCATAATTAAGTGGTCGAATGGAATTTCCTAGGACTATGAAAGTTATGGATCAATTGGAAGAGAACAATGCTTGTAACGTGTGTCTTTTCATATTGCCATATTCAAGCTTTAGCATCCAAGGGAATACATATAGTTAGTAATCTTGGGCTGATTTAGGTAAATCCACTTGGATCAATCCTTGCACAAAGGAAGTCACATGGTTGAAATGGTTGGCCTCTAAGTCCTAAGGTGTTTAGTAAGGGTCTCCATTTATGACTACCCCTTATAGTTTTGCAAGAAAAATTGAGACCTATAGCCCTACAAGCACACAAAAATTTATAGTATCACAATTAAGATTGAGACTTCTCATTGCTATACAATTTTAATGTACTCCCCTTGTAGTCTTGTAAACAAGATTGAGACCATGAAGGCCCTACAAGCACCTAGTCAAGTGTTATCTTTCTTAGCAAGATTGAGGCAACTAGGCCCTACACATTAAGAAGCATTGGAAGTAGAAAATAGCCAAGTCTTCCCCCTCTTTAGATTTAAATAAGCTTTTGATTATAGCGGGATGGAGTTAGCCAAGTTTTCTTGTTTCCCACTTGGGTCATTCCCAAAAGATTGCTCTCTTGGCAGACCCTCTAAAGGTAAATGCAAGAAAAGTAAATGGATAGGTAATGGATGTCAAGATTTCTGATTTTCTGCAAGAAAAAGAGCATACTCTCCTACTCCATAGTGTCTCCCAAGAACATCAAACACATTTTAATTCACCCAAGATTCCTTTTACAAGTAACCAATCAAGTAGGTCAAAATTTCTGATTCATCCTCTAGGAGGTGAAGAGCATACTCTCCTACTACTCAACTAATCACAAGAAAATAGATCTCCTAATTAAGCTAGGTGCCTAGAAAACCACATGTATGAAAGGAAAATTGTTAATTTGTATCTCTAATGCAACCTACAAAACTAATGAATTAGTAGTCTCCAAATAAGTCTTTGACAAGAGTCCTACATCATAAAAGCATTAGTAGTTTTGAAACATGCAAGTTTTGATATTTTTAGCAAGTGATTTCTCTTCAAAACACCTTACAAAAACCTATTAGAACCTGCAAAAGAGGATATCAAGGCCAAGAGAAATCCAAAACAAGCATCAAAATCCAAAAAACTTGAGTTAGGTCCCCAAAAGTGCTCCTTGTTTATGATACGAGCAAACACAGAGAATACCCTAAGATGAAGACTCATACAAGCATTCTTAGTGTGCAATACGAGTAAACTCACTACTCACTTATCCCATATGAGTATTCTCAAGGAAAAGTACAAGTATCCTCAAGGATCAGTACAAGTAAACTCCCAGTCTGATATGAGTATTCATAGAGAACAGTGTGAGCACTATTGCAGTTTCAAAAAAAAGAAGTAAAAAAAACTTATAAATAAAGGCACAATTTCTTGATTCTTGCCCCACGGTGGGCGCTAAAGATGTGTGGTAAAAAATTGGTAGTCAAATTGAGGAGAAAAACCAACACTTAATAATCCATTAGCTCAAGAAATCATCTATAGGGGGCCATATCAAATGAACCAACTAAATTCCCAAAAGTGTCTTACTGCTTCCTAGGAATCAAGTTTAATCCTTCTCATGATGCTCATCAAATCGGCATGGAGGATTAGTGACTTGACTACTCCAAAATGGAAGATTCAAATGAAAATAATTTTTTTGAAATGAACTATAATGCAAGATTTAAGATAGGATGAGCGATTTAAGCTAGGGGTGGCTGCAAGAAGTTGAGTCCCACTTTTGGGCAAAAAGTTGAAGTGTTTTCCCTATTTTTCAAAATTTATGTCAATTGATGTCAAAGTTTGAGGCACTTAAAGATTGAATCTTGGAAAACTTGAGTAATACAAAATTTAGTGCTCAGAGTCTACTTTTCAAATATGGAATTTATTTTAATACCCACACAGCATAAATTGAATTTTAGTAGACATGTTTAAAAATTAATTTTTCAAAATAAATGTTTCAGGAACACACCACACACGTGTACGACCACCCTTTTTTGAAGTAAATAAATGAATTTTTATGAATCCTTTGGGGAAAGGTACCTAAAACACTGAAGATTGATGAAAATACTTTTTCTTTTTTTTTATTGAATATTTTTTTAATTGACTATAAAGTACATTTTTAAAACCTCTAGTGTACGGCCACCATAATTCGATGATAACTTCATTTTTTTATTTTATTTTTAATCTTGAAGGAAATTCTATGTAGATTGATGTCATATATTTTATTTTTCAAAAACTGTAAAATCCAAAAAGTTATTAAAATTTTAGTTAACTTTAAATATTTCAAGTTGAGGTACCACATTGGCTTAATAAATATTGTAAAAATACTAAAATTTCTCATATCACTATGAAATTTATATTTTTAGGATCTCTACACTAAGAACTAAAATGGGTTTTTGTTTCATTGAAAAATTCTATTGGGAAGGTGTCCAAAAAATTATGGCAAGGAATAAATTTTATATTCTAATGCCTTAGCCATATTTTTGTAGTCCCAAGCATAGGATTGGTCCCACCAAGCCTGTCTTGAACCAAAAACCAAGGGAATGGGTATAGTTCCCGCTCATAGTTTTACAAAACAGGCACCCATTTTTTGAAATTCAAAAAATAGGTGCCTGATTCTATTTAGACCGTTGAATACAAAGCGGACACCCATTTCATTTAAATAACGAGTGCCCATTTCTTAAAGAGCCATCCAACCAAAAAAACAAGATTGTGGGCCTGATCTCAATGATTGATGAGTAGTCAATCACTTTTTTGACTGATCCATACTACAAATAGAATAATTTTCATCAACATTCTCTTTTTTATGTCTTATTTTAAATCTAACATGAAGAGAATCATTCAAATTCAAATTTTGGTGTAAATAAGGGATCAAAGGAACACAAAAAGAGGCTCAGGAAGGTTCTGACAACTGAGGAGGTTGCAAAAAATAGAGAGGAGGAAAAATGACAATGAAAAAGAAGATAAAGAATTCAAAAACTGAATAATGTTGGAGCATTGAGGTCAACAATTATTTTAGAAGAGGAGAACATTGAAGACACCATAATGGATGTAGAGGTTGAAGAAGAAAATACAATAGAAGAAAATTCAGGTGCATCTTCTAATCCAGTATTGGATACAAGTATGTCTTCATAGCCAAATATAACTATTGTGATAAAAAACTTGATCATTTGCTAGAAGCAGGTTACAATATAAATGATCTAAATGTTATTCCTCAAAATAGAGTAACAAATTTTATTGCACATCAAACTCTAAAAATTAGTAATGTCAATCATAATGATAAAGGAACTAAAAGTCAAACCCTGATTGAAAGTGAAATTCAAACTCCAATTCAAATTGAAATCAACAATGTGGATGTAGATATAGAAATACCAATTGAGAAAGAAACCCATTTGAATGATAATGAAATGAATGAGCAATTTCAAATTAAAAGTGATGTGCTAGAAAATCTATGTGGTTTGGTTTCATGGTGACAGATTAGAACACACACGACTAGATTTTTTAGACAATTTTTTAATAATAAGAAACTTGGGTTTCAATGTCAACTAATGTTACAATTAATTAAAATAACTAAAATATGAAAAGTGATGAAGAGGTTAGGCATTTATGTGAAATCTAAGAAGAATGATGAGTCTCTAAAATAAGTTGCATCAAATGTTGCTAGTGCCTTTGACACAATTGGAAAGAAAATTCATTCTAAAGATAGTAATGCGGCTCGACGAAGAATAACACCAGCTTTAGTAAACAAAACTACTACCGATAAAAGAATGATTACAAAAATAAGTGGATATCTTAATATTCATCGTAAAAATTGAGCAAGAGATATAAAGAGAAAAGTTAACTTTGAAAGTGATCTGGGAAACCATTTATGGACCTTCACTGGAAGACTCTTGAGGTCTGACATGAAACTTACTGGTAAAGTCAAAACTTTGATTGAAAAATTTTGGCACGATAATACAAGAGTATCACCTAATGCCAGAGATGCTCTCAAATTAAGAGTCGGTTCAAAAATTTGTGATCCACATCCAAAATACCTTTTGGATATAACTCAAACTGAATCGTATTAAAAATTTGTGGATGATAAGGTGTTAACTATTAGTATTAGTCAAAGATCTTTTGAAAAATGTAAACCATGGTATGTAAGGATTAACAAGGAAAGAGTAACCTATTGTTGCAAAACTCATTCTCAATTTCGTTATCATTATGATATTTTTTTATATATGCGTTCTAACATGCATACTAATTAAATGTTGTAGGAATGTGGTATAATATACCACCTGAAACTATAAAAGAGTTTATATCAAGTTTGTTTTGTAACCCACCTAATGAGTAATTTTATCTTTTGAATGCATGTATTTCTAGTGTATGTGATGTATGTGGCAATCTTACATTATTAGATGAATGTTTTCATGAAAATATTTCAATTCATTTTGGACAAAAAATATTTGATGTACAAAGATTTAAAACTATTGAGTATCTATTGAAGGATGGAAAGGTTGCAAATGGTGCAATCTAATAACTGAAAAAGTTAGTGTTCATGTTTTTATGAATGAATTCAAGAGTAAGGTCATACCTAAATATGTGAAACATTCTCAAAATACTAGATGGATTGATGGAGGATTTCACATATGCAAGAATATATTTTCAATTGGTACTATATTTTCAGTCATTGACTTTGCAGAGAACTACATGCTTGCACCACAAGATGAGATCCAATCGCAATATTATAATTCAATACAAGTAACAATCCTTGTTCATATTGTCTATAGGCAGGCACCTAATAGTATAGAAGATGATTGGAAAATATTGAGAGAGTACCATTTCTAAATGAGTGATAATAAATTACACTCATCAGAGTTTGTCCAGTATTTCTTTAAGACCTTTTATGAAAATTTAAGGGAGAGAGAAATTCATATAACACAACATCTAATATGGTTAGATGATTGCATAGGTAAATTCAAGAATGCTAGAATGTTTTATTGGTTGAGTAGGACACGTAAGAAAATAAATATCCAACATATCTGGAGTTTTTTTTAGGTTGGACATGGGAAAGGAGAACATTATGGTGTCAGTGCATATGTTAATAGAACCCTTTTTAGAGAGCAACTCAAATTTGAGGAAAAATCAAAATTTAAAGATGCGCGTGCAACTGTTGAATGGTGTAAAATAAGTTTGTCTACAGGATCAAGTCAGAAATCTACAATCAAACATTTTTTCTGGCTAGTTGAAGAGAAGAATATCCTTTCAAGATATAATTGTGATACAATCAATGGATCGGCTAAATGACATTCATTTAGGAGTTCTAATTCTAACTCTTGGATTATATGGACTAGGGAGCTTGTATGTTTTGTCAATTTTGTGTTGTGGGTGAATGGGAAGAATGCGAGAATATGGAATGGGTTGAAGAATGACAACAAAAAAATCCTTAACACCTAGTGAGACATAAGATCAAGATAATATAATAAATGAAGACATGGATCATGCATTTGCATCAGAAGATTATGATCGTGTTTTAGACACCATACAACCTAGTAATTTAATTCAATTTATTGTAAAAATTTAAATTATATTAGTTACATGTATGTCATATAAATTATAATTATATTTGAATTATAGATATTTAAACAAGTTTTCTTTGTGTATGTACTTAATTTTGTTTTGCAGGACATGTGTATGTTGTTGTTGCACCTGAGGAAAATGAAGAGAAGACTGAGTATTGGTTAGCTCAATGTGTAGAACCTAAGAAAAAGTTGATATGCCATCAAGTAGATGATGATGGTTTTCAGTATCCAATTGGGTTTGTTGTGGTCATTGGTCCATGGCTATGAAAATACCTAACAAGAAGGAATGGTTTACCCACTTTTGAAAACTACCAATCAGAAAAGAAGATTATGCACTATTCCCATTTGGTAGTGGCAACAAATATCAAATTGGAAAGATACAAAGGGAGACCTACTAATAAAATATTATGGACACTTTCAATGGAAGAGCATGAGGCAATCATAGATGCATTGCATAAAAGAGGAGATGTTGATGGTACATTAGGTTGAATCAAATTTAAATGCATGTAAGTTTTTGTTAAATTTGTCTTATTTTTATATGTTGTTCTATATGTAGATGTCTTCTTTCAAGTGTCATATGTACAGATCATTTAGAGATAAATTTGAAATAAATTAAAATTGACATTAAATGAAATTTACGTTTAAATACATATTTTTTAACATTTCAACATTTATTTTTATGATGCAGGACCTCTAGAAGAACATACACATGAGCTATTTATGTAGTTCAATGCACACTTGTATTCGTCCAATTTTTCAAATTTGTAAACAGTTCATGAGCTCACTTTTATTCATCCAATTTTGTTTTAAATATAAGTTAAATGCATAGTTGTATTCACCTAATTTTGTTCTAAATATTAAACTATGTACATTGGTCTTATGTTCACTAATAGATTATGATAGCATTATTTTTACACCCATATTCATTATTCAAATTAGTAGATCTCATTGTTAGATAGATGTTTTTTTTTATAGTTAATCAAAGTCAATATTACTTGTAATATATTTATCCAATTTTGGTTTTGTAAATAGTTCATGAGCTCACTTTCATTCATCTAATTTTGTTTTAAATATAAGTTAAATTCATATTTGTATTTGCCTAATTTTTTTCTTAATATTAAACTATGTACATTGGTCTTATGTTCACTAATAGATTATGATAGAGTTCAATGTGTACATCCATATTCATTGTTCAAATTAATAGATCTCATTGTTAGATAGACATTTTTTTATAGTTAATCAAAGTCAATATTACTTATAACATCTATATTGTTCTTGTCAATTAGATGAATAAATAGTCACTATTAAAGATCAATTATGTAATTGATATTTTATTACAATTGATATTAAATGGTCATGTATTACATAAGCTCACATATCTATTTTCAAACCACTATTTGAAAAAATCATAAAATAGGATTAAAAGTCCATGAATAAGATAAATAACATAACAAGTCCTGAAATAATATGTATCATAATGATAGATATAATCACACAACAAAGTCCTACTCTGACAACAAGTCCAAGATAAATAACATAACAAGTCCTAGTAATGTGAGTCTTACTCTAACAACAAGTAAAAATAATATGACAAGAAGTCATGATAACACAAGTCCAAATAACATGATCTATCAAGTCCCATTAACATATATATAACATGTGCCATCATAAAATGTCCATCATATAAAAAGTGAAAATAATGTATGTGACAAGTATATAATCTAACTCTGGTCATTGAGCTGATCTACAGTCCTCTTCACTCCACGTGAAGGTGACTGTGATGCACCATCATGATGTGTCTGCTCCTGAGTGCCCTCATCCTCCTATAAATTTTATAAAGATCTCATCAGAAGACTATATATGTATGGGTGAACTTAATTCAAATGACTTACATAATTCAATTAAAAACTAATTAATATTAATTTAAACATTTTAAATTTTACCATGCGTCCATGCTCAGTAATGCCCTCAATGGGACATGGAGGTCCTCTCTCAACTACATCAAAAGTGGATGTAGTCAAGTGTTGTAAAAAAAACATTACAAAATTTTGATAATTCAGGTATAAAAGCTCTCGATACACATTAGACATTAAAAATTTACTTTTTATCATGACCTCAAAGGACAATGTTGATGGTTGCATTTGGCTTAATCATGTAGCCATACCAAAAGTCATGGTGTTGTTGACCTGAACAACATATATAAAGAACATGAATCAAACTTATAGTATATACATAAATTATAAAGTATATATTACTTGATTATAAATTTATGGAGCAAGAGCATGTACATTAGGTGTGTGACATGTATCTAATGTCACTGATGAGTAAGGACGTAAGTGTGATACAACATGAGACAATCCAAAAGCTTACAATTTCAAAAAAATAAGTATGAATCAAAATTGGACATGTAAATTAGTAAGCATATAAACACTTAAAATTAATGAATGAAAAACATACTACAGGTATATGCGGTCGAGTCTCAGTGACCGGTGGGGTAGAGCATGAAGAACTACCAATCTTTGTGTTACATGAAGCGCCCTACAAAATAAAAATATATATGTGAAACACATTATCAATTAAAGTTTTTTAATTTTTTAAAGTTTAAATGTATCTAGATCAAAGTGCATACCGTGAACGAGGCACCGGGCTCTCGAGGTGTGGATGTCATATGACGACGACCAATGAATGATATAGTGTCAACCCTCATTTGTTCACCAAAAAATCCACATGTTATGGTTCATATTTGTATAAATATGAAATTTACTATTGCACTATAAATTATAATTAAATTTACCTCTGTAAGATGGTCATCATCCGCATTGAGAAAATTAACATATGATGTGATATCATCTCCATCATCACCATGTGCGCCACCATCAACATCATCATATCCACCATGGGTAGCATGGGAAACATTGGGATCACTCTGGGGACCCCTACATATATCCCAAAAAATAATGCAAACATGTGCTATGTTGGGGGCAACCCTCACCTGGGTCAAGTGCTCTAACAAATTGCCTAAAAGGGCACTCAATGAACCAAGAGTAGACAGCATTGCTTGATGATGGACATGTGCAGGAACTATTGAAGAAGGTAGAGGAAAAAGGGGATCATTACACACATGATTTCTAGTTCTATCACTCAATTTGGCCCCTGGCCTGTCCTATGGCATACCCCTACCAACCCCCTGGAATGCTTTCATGTCAAAGTAATTGGGTTTCCTACCCAATTCAAATTCAACCCATAATTTTTTTTTTAAATATAGGGGGACCTCATGATTAGCGTGTGGTGTATGGTCAAATACTATACTAGGGTGCTAACACCATCTAATAAAAATACGTGGCTTTTTGCCAAGTATCTCCTCACCCATTTTAGGGTTCAAAAAATAATGTGTCATATCATTTTTGTAATTTTAAATCATTAAACTCTTTATAAGAGAGGTCGTCAGCATAATAAGCACAAGTGGACTCCCTCCATGAAAGAAAACTATCAAGCTCTGAGACTAATGTTTGTATAGAATTTACTATGCCTTGCATGCTATCTGCAAGGCATAGTAGCTAAGGAGGTGGATGAAGATTGTAATCACCCAAAAATGGTCTAGTAAACTGTGAGCCCCTTTCTAAACATTAAAATTTAAATACTAGACTAAATCTTGTGCTTAATCAATTTTGTATATTTATTTAATGTCTTATTTCTTAATCAAATCATCATTTTATCATTTATTTGATTATATCCTAAAGTTTGACCACTTTATCCTAAGCTTTATTTAATTAAGAGAACATGCTCATTTTTAATTAATTAAAAAATCTTTTAATTAAATAATAAAATCACTTTATCTTAAGTCACATTTAATTAAAAGAACATGTCCCCTTTTAATTAAATAAAAGCCCCTTTTTAATAAATAAAAAATTCTTTTAATTAAATAATGGAAACTACTTTGCTAAAAATAATAAATAATAAAATAAAAAATAAAAAGACAAGTGCACTTTCCAATGAGATGGAATCTTTTGACTTTTGAAAAGTCTTCTGCCTCTTTATCTCAACCACTCATTATTTTGCCTCTTAGTCATGTCTATTGATTTTGCCTCTTGAGAATCTTGAGCACATGGATCAACCAAGATTTAATATTCACCATTGCTCATTTCTTTTTGCCTCTTAATGATCTTGACCATCTGTTCATTTCTAAATTCATTTAAAAGGAGACTCCTCATTCTTGAGATCCCATCTCTTGCATTATCCCATCTCATCTCTTGCATTACCCCATCCTCATAGCATTCTTAGCTTCTTGAGATCTTCAAATCTTATTGCAGGTTCTTGGAGTCTTGGCATCTTAGCATCTTGGAATCTTGGAGTCTTGCAATCTTGGAGCTCATCTTGGAGCTATGGCATTCTTAAATCTTTCATATTGAAGTATTGCATCATCATTGTCATTTTCTTTCTTGTATCTAGCTTAATCCATTTAGCTTAGATCTACTTTTCTTGCATTCTTGCATATCAATTTAGCTTAGATCTTGCATCTCATCTTAGATATACTTTGCATTATCATTTGAATCTTCCATTCTATGGTGCACCTTGCAAGAGTCTTTCTTTAAGGTTTATTTGAGAGCCACCATTCATAATATATACATGGTTCTTGCACGTCATGGATAGGCAACTATAAGACGCTTCTTGAGATCTCCTTCTTCATGGATTTCCTCAAGCGTAATGGTTTATAGAAGTGAGATCACTTTTTGGTACGCAAGGATCATGCCTAATAGTTTTTATGTCTCTCATAAATGACTCTACATTTCTTTGTATATGGTCTCTCAACTCCTCAAGAGGAGGTGGAGGTGGAGAGGGTGGTGGTGCGTGTTGGCCCAAGAGCTCATCAATGTTAAAATCATCCATGGATAAATAATCTACATATATATCAAAACATGAAAATGTACAATTAACATACAATTTACATTTTACCTTACAAAGAAAGACTTGAATTTAATTAATTACAACATAGTTTTAAAAATATGACAGAGAGAGAGAGAGACTTAAATAATTAATTACAACATAATTTAAAAAATATGAAAATTTACAATTGGGAGAGAGAGAGAGAGAGAGAGAGAGAGTGTGTGTGTTTATTATTTATTTTCCGAACCTAGGGTTTCTTGTTTTAGTTATGTCTAGGTTTTCTTTTTTGTTTTCTACCTAAGGTTTTAAGTTTTAACATTTTTTTTAGTTTTCTTGTTTTCTACAATAATTTAAAAAGTAAATTAAAACTTAAAATAATTATGTTAACCATAAAATACAATTTATTTATATGCCATTAAAAATAAACTTGAAACTAAATAATTACTTGTTTAACTAGTTAAAAATAACATTAAACTATTTTTTTAATGAAAAAATAATAAAAAAATAAAGAAAAATAATAAAAATAATGGTATGTACCTGAAATCGGGAGAAAATTCACTGAGGGGTCGGTAGTAGCACTAGAAACAAGTACCTATAGCATCAAAAGTGTGATCCATTTACCAAGTTGTGAAAATGACTTGGAAAATAGTTTCAAAATAAAATAGATTTACGAAATGGGCACTTGATTTTTAAAAAATGGGTGCTCGTTTAGCTCCGAGTACCCGAAGCTAAACATTCACCCAATTTTTAAATAGGTGCCCATTTTTAAAATATGTTTTGAGTACCCGAAGCTTAACGGGTGCCCAATTTTTAGAAAATAGGTGCCTATTTCTTGTGCCAAAAAATTTTGGCCGCAGAATAGGCACTCGACTTTGTGCATCCACCCCTAGAATGAGAGATTTAAGCTAGAATGTATGAAAAACAACTAGTGTTCTAGAATTAAAATACAAGAGATTATGCTATGAAACAATGCAAGAAAGAAAACTAGATTAACAATGCAAGATGATACTAAGAATGAAGTAAAATAAGAATGCAAGAGAGCCATGAGCATGTAAATGAAATTAACTAAGAGCTAGGAATTCAAAATAACAAGATTGCTCTAAGAAAGCAAGAAAGCTAGATTCACCAAAAGCTAAGATGGAAATGATCAAGATTGGGACCCTTGAGTCAAGGAAGAGCTTCCTTTTAAAAGAATTGCTTCAAGAATGGAGGGTGAAGATTAAATGACAAAATATTGTGTGATTGAGATTAAGAGGAAAAAGGAGAGTGAAGGAGATGCAAGGTTAGGTAGAGATGAGTAGTGAGGATTAAGAGGCAAAATAGATGTTAGGTAAGATAAGACAAAATAGCATTTTTGAGAGCACAAAACCCTTTTAATTATTGATTAATCAGGATTAAGTGTGTGTACACTTGTGAATGTGTTCTTTTAATAAAAGTTTAGAAACTTTATATTAAAAGAAATGTTATAACAATTAAATAAATATGCAAACTCTAGAAATTAGACCATAATATAAGCTTGATGTAAGATTTTTTATTTTAACTATGCAAAGGGGGATTTTTAGGGTTACCTTGAACAATTATGTCTATTAAGTATGCCTTTGAGATTTAGTATTTTATTTGAGGCAATTTGATCGAAATTAGGGGCTTAGGTTCCACTAGACAAATTTTAGGTGATTAGAAATGCCAATGCATACCACATCATTTCTAAAGTTTTTAGTGGTTGGAAGCTTGAATGAGCAACTGAAGATTGAACTCAATTAGTATGTTTTAGAATATATTTGAAATCTAAAACTTTAGTAGATACTTGGACTTTTGAATCCATTATTGAAGTTAGTTAACTTCAATAAATATAATATGTAAACTAACTTTTTATTTAATGCAAATGATTTTTATTTGGAAGGGGTTGAATTGGCCTTCTTCATAATAATAATAATAATAATAAGGCTCCTTCAGTGGGTAGCTTCAAGGAGGGTATTTAAAATATTAAGTAGGGAGATATCCCTTTTGATGATTTTGATTGTGAGAATTTGGTAGAATCTGGCCATACTCCTTAGTGGGTTCTAAAGAATGGTCATTGGAGAGATCTTGCTTTGCATAGACAACCTACTTCATCATATTTTTAAAAGTTTTTTGATAATCAATATTTTCTTCAAAAGGCTAGGGTTTCAGTCTATGAAGGCATATTAGGGCCTCTGCCTATGGGTCTTCACAAGGGATTTAATAATTTTCAACGATCATTTGGAAACTTTCATCCTAGAAAGTGTCTTTTTCGTTCACCTCAGCGCCCTTTTGATATTTGTGAAGGATCGTTATCATTTTTGAACTCTGTCGATTCTCTTAAAGTATCTAGTCCACGATTTGGTTTTGGTAGGGTTTCTTCACCACAAGATAGGAATGATTATTTTCCTCTACCATCTTATGTTTCTTGGCCAAATAATATATGGGTGGAAAACCCTAAGTTTCTTTCTTCACCAAATAGGGTTCATGTTTCTAATTCAATGTCGCAAGTTGACTTTAATCCAAATTTCCTCCATCAAGATCAGTATTGGGCTTCTAAATATTTTTCTTCTGCTTTGCATACTATTGAAGCAAAGGTCTTACATAAATCTGGTAATGTTCGAGGTTCATCTGAGGTTAAGGTAATTTTTCTTGATCATATGATTCAACCTACAATTGATTTTTTGCAATCATTGACCTTAATTGGTAGGCTTCAATCCTTTGTTTCTTTTCCATTTTTTTAGCCTGGACTAAGCAATATTGGATTGGTTTGAAGGATTTATTTCTTTATGAAAAGGACTCACTGTTTTTATTACTATTTTTGAATCTCGATAGTATAAGGATGTTGTCCATAAGTTTAAAGGTTGGTTTTGCAAAGGGGTGGGTATTTTTACCCTTGCTTGGGTACCTCATTTTGATCTTAATTCAGCTCCTTTGCATTTTATACCCTATTGGGTTTCTTTGCCAAGCTTACCTTTGGAGTACAAAGATCCTCATTTTGTTGAAATTTTTGGCCATTTAGATAGGCATTTTTATTAAGAACAATATTATTACCTTTGAACAAGCACATTTATCTATTAGGGTTTGTCTTATTCTTAGTCATTCTAATCCTATTCCATCATCAATTTCTATTTACTCTAAATATGGGGTTTGGGTCCAGTCAACTCACATTCAAGATTCAACCACAATGGATTTGCATTCTACTTCTTTAGGGCATTTTAATTTTCAGTGTCAGGGATCTAATGTTGTGACTATTGAAGTTTGTTCTAATTTTTCTTTGGATTTTTGTTCTAGTCCTTTTTACCAGACTCGGTCAACTCCTTTCTATTCACAAACTTCAAAATGTAATTTAGACTCTCGATCTACAATTGTTTCGCTCGAGACAAATTTTCCATATAATCATAAGTGATTGTTTGACAATAGTCAATTGATAGAAGCCTCAGAACCTTTGCATCTTTTTTATTTTAAGAAATTTGGTTTATGTTCAGCTTCTATTTTAAAGGATGTTTTTTTCAAGATGAATCATTCTTCATCTAGGTGGCGTAATATTATGCTTAATTTTGATAAGACTAGTGTTTCTATTCAAGTGAGTGACCCTCAAATCAGGGCTATGATTGTTGTTTTTTTGTCTCCACCTCTTCTTTCTGTTGCCGATTCTCTTTATCATATTAGTCATCCCTTTCTTTCTTTTCATTCCTCTTTTTTTGGTCCTCAAATTATGGATGATAATCTTATTCATAATATAGTGTTCAATAGTCAGTCTTTCATTCCAGTAACTAGATCTATTCCTCCTCTTCTATCTCTGAGGAGGAAACTCAATTAATGGCTAATGATGTTCTAATTTCCGTTGCTTCTCAGCTAATAGATGATATTTATCATGAATAATTCTCTGATTGTTTTCCTCCATAGTCCTCCTTTTCTTGTAATCCAACATTAGATTTGCATTCCTATGGGTTCTCGTCCCTTTCTGTTAACGGGAAGGATTTTGATTTTTTCTCAAAAATTAGCATTGTCTCAATCTCCCTTGCAGGTTGATGTTGATATAAAAACTCTCCAAAAAAGAGGTAGGAAACCTTTGTCTATTAAAATTAAGGAGGAAATAGAAGCGGGTATTTAGTTCACTACTGTAGACAGATTTTCTTCTTGAATAAGAACGAGGAGAGTGTGTCGCTCTCCTAGATTGTCATGAAAATCATACCTTAGAATGTCAGGGGTTTGAATGCCCCTGAAAAGAGGGGAAGAATCATTTCTTAGATTCTTCACAAGAAGACATAATTTTACTACAAGAATAAAAATTATCACAAGAATTTTTCAATAAAAAATTTCAAAAATGGTCTCGATGGGAATCTGTCCTTGTTCCCTCCTCTGGTGCTTTTGGTGGTCTTATTTCTCTTTGGAATCCTAAAAATGTCAGTGGTTATTTTTTTCTTTTAGATTCTAATTAGCAATTATTGAAATTTAGCTAGTTTGATCTTTCCTTCTTTCTTTTTAATGTATATGGTCCTACTTCTCCTCATGACAAAGTTTTTCTCTAGAATTATTTAACTAATCTTATTCAACAATATGAGGATCATCACATTATATCAGGTGGTGATTTCAATTATATTATTTCCTTAGATGAGAAATATGGGGGTAATCCTACGGCTCAATGGGTTATTCACAATTTTTCCTTTTTTATCCAAGATAATGCTTTTTCTGATATTTCCCCGTGTAATGGCTCCTTCACCTGGACTAATAGAAGAGCAGCTTCCCAAATTTCCATCAGGCTTGACAGGTTTCTCATTTCCCATGAGCTTAGAATTCTTGACTTCTCTTTCAATTATGAAATTCTATCAGTTGTAGAATCAGATCATTTTCCCATTTCTCTAGTAATAGATAAGGTAATTAAAGTTCCTTCTTTCAAGCCCTCTTTCAAGTTTGAAAAGATGTGGTTTACACGTCCCCATTTTCTTTTTCTTCTATGTCAATGGTGGGCTAGTGCTCATTTTGCTAAAGGAACCCATATGTTTTAGTTCTACAAGAAATTGAAATTTGTCAAATCTAAAATTATAGTATGGAATAAAGATGTTTCTAAGAATATTTTTCATGAGAAAGATGAGGTTGAAAGGGATCTCAAGAGTATTAATGAGTATATTGCCAAATTTTGTTTAGACCCTTCTAGCTATGAGAAACATAAAACTCTTCAATAATATTGGGAAGTTATTTGTACTAGAAGTGAGATGTATTGGAGGCAAAAATCTCATGAGCTTTGGTTGAAAGAGGGTGATAAAAATACTAAATATTTTTAGTCTTCTACCAAAATTACAAAAGAATCCTCTTCTATTTTTTCTATAAAAAAAGCTATATCTAGTTCTTGTCTTTCATCTGCGCAAAAAATTAGAGATGAAGGTGTTCCTTTTTTCAAGAATTTTTTTTCTCCTCGTGTGCTTCCAGATGTTAATGATTCTGATGTTGAGAAGCTCTTACAATCCATTCCTAATCTGATTTCCCATTCTGATAATGATTTTTTTATTAAACCTTTTTCTATTTAGGAGCTTCACACAGTTGTTTTTTCTATGGCTCTAGACAAATCTACAGGTTTGGATGGTTTTACTATCTTTTGGGGGTTCTAAAGAGAAGAATTTTGGTGTGGGAATTGAATGTGGTGAAGAGGTAGTTCTATGGTAGTTCTTATTGTGGTTTTACTATCTTATTTTTTCAAAAATGTTGGGATGTTATCAATTTTTATCTTTTAATGGATATTGAAGAATCTTGTAGGGAAGGTTATGTTTTGAAAATTTTCAACACTACTTATCTTGCATTGATTCCTAAATCTAAGGATACTCAAACCTTTGTGGATTTTAGACCTATTTCACTTTGTAATCCTATTTATAAAATCATTATGAAAGCTGTTTATTTAAGATTAAAGCCATTGATTTCAAGAATTATTTCTCCTCAATAGGGTTGTTTTTTCCCTGGTAGGGAAACTTCTAATGGTGCTCTTGTTGCACTTAAAGTAATGCATTCCATCAATTCTCATCATATTCCCTTATTTATTGTGAAACTTGACATGATGAAAGCTTATGATAAAGTCTAATGGTCTTTTATGTTGAAAGTACTTCGTGAATTTGACTTTTCCAAGTCTTGGTGTAAATGGATCAAAAATTGTATATCAGGAGTTTTTTTTTATGTCATCATTAATGGTGTCCCCTCAGGTTTATTCTTTTCTTATCAAGGGGTTTGTCAAGGTGATCCTCTTTCCCCCTTTTTGTTCATTATCATGGTTGAAGCTTTCATTAGAACTATTCAGAAGCAAAATGAGTTAAATAGTTGGAGAGGTGTGAAAATCCCAAACACTTCAATTATAGTCACTCATAATTTTTTTGTTGATGGCACTTTATTATTTTCCAATTCCTCCATACACGAGGCTAAGTGCATTAAGAAAACTTTGGATCTTTATTCCTGAGGGTCTGGTCAAGTAATCAATGCTCAAAAATAAAAAAAATTCATGTTTCATACTCCTGAGATTGTGCTTAAAAAAATTGTAAGCCTGCTTGGTTTTTCTTTAGATTCCCTTCGCTCTACTTATCTAGGGATCCCTTTTTTTATTGGTAAATTTAAGCCTTCTTATCAAGACAATGTCATTTCTAGATTGAAGATAGAATTTTGGCTTGGAAAGCTAGATGGTTATCACTATCTGGCATAATTCTTCTTATTAAAAATGTTCTCCCTGCCATTCCTAATTATTATATCTTTGTTCTTCATGATCCAAGTTCAATCATTGACAAAATTGAGAAACTTATTCATTCTTTTCTTTGGAGGGCTAACATGACTGATGAGAAGAAGGTGCCTCTTGTCTCATTGCAAAAATTATCCCTTGATAAATCTGTTGGTGGTGTTGGCTTGCATACAATTGCTCAAGTAGAAATAAAGCCTTTGGAGGTAAACTTGTTTTGAACATGTATTCTAAATTTGATTCTCTTTGGTGTAAAATCATGTAAGCTATTTATATTTATATTCTCCTAATCCAAAAAGAACATTTACAATTTCTAATGCTCCTATTAAATCTCCAACATGGAATTTTATGATTTCTTCTAGGGATGTGGTTTAAATTTTTTTAACTTGGTAGGTTTTTTGTGGGGAAGATGTTCTTTTTTGGTATGACTCTTGGATTGATTTCCCTCCTCTTAGCACTATAGCATCTTTGTCAGGTGCTATTGATATTTTACCAACTATTTGGGGGATAAATTGGTAGATTATATTGATTATGTTGATATTTTTCTCACAAAGTTGCCTCGAAAGATCCGTCGTCTCTTCCTCTATCTTCAGTGCATATTTAGGAATTTATTGTTGGATTACGAAGAGGGGGGTGAATTAGTAATCCCTAATCACAAATGCCTTAAATATTTTCTCTAATTAACTTGGTAGCAACTCGGTATAAATAGAGTTCACTATTTACTGACAATAGTAAATAAACTTTATTAATCAGTAAATCATTTGCACAAACCATACACAGCATGTAACACCAATATTTAATGTGGAAACCCAACTTTAGGAAAAACCACTGTGGGAATTATCACCCTCTAAGAAAATACTCTTTTGAAGTACGCCCAGTTAAGAGCCAATTTGGTTAAAGATTACAATACACACTGTTAGGTGTGACCCGATTAAGGGATTTGCCTCAGATCTATTAGGATATTCACACTGTTAGGAGTGGCCTTGTTAGAGGGCTTTAAACAGTCTTTAGAATGCCACCTTTCTCAAAGATTTTACAATAAGATTGTTAAGTCTACTTTGTTAAGAGATTTCTCTATTATCAATGCTAGTAAGAAATAGTAATAAAATTGACCTGTAGATGTGAAACTATCTTTTCTCAATTAGATCCTTATGCACTCTTCAATCTTCACTTCAATTCTTCATTATCCACTAGCATCAACACTTCATCAAATCTTTCTTTTCCCACTTAGAATCTCTCTATTCCTTCTTCTTTGTAATAGTCAATAACCCTTCAACTATTCAATTTTCCAGTCATTTGTCCATATAAGATCATCCTTTATATAGACAATTTTTGTCTCTTAATCTCATCTATTACATTTTTCTTTAATCAATCTTAACCATTCAATTCATTATACCTTCAATCTGGATCTCAGTAACACATTTCCTTTTCACCTAGGAAATTGAACTTTTCTATAAACTTGTTCCTTCTCTTTTTGTTGCTTAGATCTTGCCATAGATATTCACCTTGAATTTTCATAACCACAGATCTCTTGTAACTAACTCTCCTCATCATCATGATCATCCATCTCATCATAGCTAATCATTAAATATCAATTCAATGCTTATTTAATATCTTTTCCTTGCTCGGTGTTCTTTTAGAATTTTGGTTTTATTTCTCAGTGCCTAAACCTTTCCCCATTGTTTGGTGTCTTGAGTTCCTTTCTCTTTACCAAGTGACCTATCTTTTTACCTTTATCTTACCAACTGACTTATCTTGCTCGGTAGCCAAGACAAATTAACTTGCCGAATTGTTAAATCTTCATCACCATGCTTTATCGACTTAACATAATCATAGGTTAGGTAGAAAAAAATTATATCAACATAATCTAATAATTTTGCAATCTGTATCAGTTGCCCAATTGAGTTCTTCAACTTCTCAACTTCTTATTTCTTCTTCTCCTTAACTCATTCAACTTATATCATTATCGAATGATACGACAACATAATATAAACCATAAATCAATTGTTTGACATCAATGACAAGACAATAACTGATCTAACCTTTTTGATATCATCATGTATTCCTCTAATCTTGGTTGGTCTTCATCATCAACTCCATCAGATAATCATTCTTCAACATTATTATCAGTTATGGTAACATTTATTTCTACTCTTCATAATAGGATTATTTTCTTGGATAAAGGTTGTGATATTCTAGTCTGGTGTCCTAAATCTGGAAAATATTCTGTTAAGGAAGGGTATAAGGCAATTCAGAAAATAGAGAATCAAAATGTATCTCATTGTGCTTTTTTCTTTTGTTGGAATAGTTTAGTCCTTCCCAAAGAAGGTGTTTTTTCCTAGCTTGCCTTCCAAAAAATAATTCTTACTAGTGATAGATTGATTAGATTGTGTATTTCCCCCTCTTTTAATTGTGTTTTTTGTGATTTGACAATGGAGTCAGTGGATCATCTGTTTGTTCATTGTGATTTTGCTGCTCAATTTTGGTCTTTTGTTGTGAATAAACTCTCTGTTTCTTTTCCCTTACCCTCATCATTGGGATCTTTTTCAATCTTGGCCAATTTTGTTTTCTAATTCACTTTTCGCATGTTTGTGGATAATTATTCCTTCCTCTATAATTTGGTCAATCTCGTGGGAGCGTAATAAGCATATTTTTAGAAAAACTCCAATTTTTCCTTTGATTCTTATTAATA
Source organism: Chamaecyparis obtusa (assembly GCA_027943335.1). Lineage (NCBI taxonomy): Eukaryota > Viridiplantae > Streptophyta > Pinopsida > Cupressales > Cupressaceae > Chamaecyparis > Chamaecyparis obtusa. Next base: position 25,706 of record BSBK01009650.1, read on the forward strand.
TTGAGAAGCGTATTTTTGAACAAGTCAATGATCATGTGTAAATTCATTTGAACCCAGATGTTGTATTCACTTAATGGGATAACTTGGTGATTTCAAAATAGAAATTTATCTCCATCCCTGTTTCTCCTATTTTTCCTAGAATTAGGAGTATTCCTATCAATAGAAGTTCCATTAAATGGTATCCCCCTAATTCTCCTTTTATTAAGTTGAATTTTGATGGATCTTCAAAGAGAAATCCTAGTGAATCAGGTATCAGGGTGTGTCTTTGAAATCATTTGGGAAAAAGTTATAGCATTGAAAGCTACTTCTATTCTCCCATGTACAAACAACATAGTTGAAGCTCAGGCTCTCTTTGAAGGTATTATTTTGGAAAAAAAAACTTAAGATATCCTATCTTCACATCGAGGGTGATTCTACTGTCATCATTAATGCTTGTGTTCAAAGGAAGGTTGATAATTGACATCTGAAACATATTCTTGAGCATGTTTGGAATTCTCTTGAGACTTTCGAGAGATGTATTATTTCGCATGTCTATAGAGAAGGTAATGCTCTTGTTGATTGTTTAGCTAATTTGGGTCGTGGTGTCATAGATTTGGATTCTTCTTCAAATAATTGTTCTCTATTAGATTCTCCAAAACTTTTGTCAATTATTCAAGATTAATCTTCTTATTAATATATTTTTTGTTCCTCATATACTTATACAAGTATATGTGCACTGATATATGTAGGTACATATATTTTCAACATGACATTTTTAATGTATTTGGATATAGTTGTGGGTAGCATGTGCTGCTCCATGTATACTTATATATTGCATCATTTTTTCATGAGTGAAAATATGTGTATGATTATATTGGGTTCATACTATCCCTTGGTAATCTTTAATTATTCTCTTCCTTTTCACATTTCCTATCTTGTGGACTGAGCTCATTTTGGTTATTGGAAATTGACGCAGTTGAAGGATGGTGGATCCAATGAAGGATAATCCAACCTCGCAGCTTCAGAACAACACAACGGAAATAACACAACAAGATATGTTTCAAAACATATTTTCCATTAATGTATGCCCAGCTGTAAGGCCTTCTGAGTTAGGGCCAATTACAATGAAGAAGTAATTTTGCAAGATCAACAAGATCCAACATAACTCCAGCTAGTTCAGTTCTAAAAACTATTAGCAACTGATGGAAACCCTAAGGTAGATCTAAACTTGAGCTTGCAAGCCTCCAAGCAATCTCCTTGTCTCCAAGTAAACAACTACTAGCTCTGTTGTTACAAACTATCAGATAACAATCTGATCTGCAAGATCTCGCAGGATCTTTTCCACAACTTCACTTATCTAGTTCTCATAAATAAGCTCTCAGAACTTCCCATCTCATTCCTGAAACAACTACCCAAACATCCTATAAATACTAATCATCAACCACAAGTTGGTTGGATGAAACAATTAACTTCTACAAACAAATATTAAATGCAATACAAGTCGGCTCTCAAATAGCCTTACAATTATTTAATTCTCCATGTTGGCCTCTAGATCTACATAGGAGAATCCAACATTAAATGCACCAAGTCGACCAACCAAATCACCAAGAACTCCAGTTGTTAAACTAGAGCTATTGAGCGCCAGAGAAATAACTGAGCGCTAGTGAAACAACTGACCAATCCAAACAACACCGAGCAACACAGGCATTACTGAGCACTAGTTCCACCGAGCACCAAAAGCTTCACCGAGTTCCTTGAGAAACTAAGCTTCTTTCAATAGCCGAGACCATCGGTTAAGGCTGCAACTGAGTAACACCGACCAAATAACACACCACCATGCAGATTCACTGAGGACCCAAGAATGCCCCTGCCTTAGACACCCCAGGTTCAAAAAGATGTTCATATGTGAGAAGAACATCTTCTAGGATTCAGCACATAAACCTCGAACTGGTTCTTCACATACAAGTCCTCCAACTTTTCACTTTGCATACTCTTCCACTTTAGCTTCCTCTATCTTTTCAAGTCTTTCCTTGATAACACACAAGTATGTTCTCCAAACTGATCATCCATACCTTCAGGATCTACCAACTCAACTCGGCTACCAATACTCAGACTTCTCCTACCGAGTGTTGTATCCAGCAAAGGCATTAAGGAAAACTTCATGTCATCCTTCTCAATAGTAAAAACATTCTTCACACAATCATACATAGCTTTGCAATCATATTGCCAAGGTCTACCAAGCAATATATGACAACTATTCATCTCCACAATATCACACAGCACAAGATCCTTATACTGGCCAATCTGAACATCAACAAAGCATTATTCTCTTACTTCCAGAGCATGAACATTTTGCAACCAGCCAATCCTATAGGGATAAGGATGCTTCATTCTATTCAAACCAAGCTACTGAACCATGTCCTCAGTAACAAGGTTATCAATACTACCACTGTCAATAATAACATCACAAAGTTTACCTCTAGACTTGCACCGACTCCTGAACAAGTTACTCCTCTGACAAGGTTCCTCCTTTGTACTGAGCAATGTTTGTCCAACCAGCAAGTTCTCAGATTTAGGTTCATTCTGAATGTTCTCATTCACCACAACAGTCCATCGGTCACCAATCTTCTTCTATGTACACTCAAAAGAACAGTGTCCTTCTTCACCATAGTTATAACAAGTACCCTTAAAGATAACTCTACCTGTCTTTTTCTTTGGTTCTACAGGTTTCTGTTCACCTTCTGCAGTCGGTTTATCCTTCACCAAATGATCAATCTTTTCCTTTCCTCGGGAATCACTATGTCATTTCCTCTTCAACTTATCTTCTACCTTCAGAGCATACTTATAAGCATCTTCAACAGAATCAATCTTCAGCATACCAAGCTCATCCTGCATATTAAATCTCAAACCATTCATATACCGAGCTACCTTTTCCTTACCAAGTTCTCTGTGTCCAGACCAAATAGTAAGTTTGTAGAACTCCTCAGTATAATCTTCCATAGTTAAATCCTTCTATTTCAAATTCTGCAACTTCTTAAACAAGTCATGCTCATAGTCAGCAGGTATGAACTTAGCTTTCAATTTAGTCACCATCAACCTCCACCGATTGATCTTCATTTCACCTTCATCTTCTCTATCTATTTGTAATTCTTTCCACCAAAGAGCAGCATGTCCTTTCAATTTAGTCTATGCCAATCTTACTCGAAGAGGATCTTCAATTTCTTCAAGCTCAAAGAAGTCTTCCCATTCACCAATCCAGTCAATCAAATTCTCAGGTTTCAAAGTACTAGAGAAAGTAGAAACTTCCATTCGGTAACTATTACTTGACTGAGCTCCAGATCTATGTAACCAAGCAATTCTGTCTTTACTAGATCTATCCCTCCGGTGATCACCACTTGATCCAGCAGCTTCAAAGCTCATAACCATCTTCAGTACCAACATTCTGAGGTACACTAGTCATAGCTCTCATGATCTCGGTGACCATGTCATTCTTCATCAACTGCAACTCAGATCTAAAATCAAATTTCACCTTCTTTGTAATCCTAGATTCCACAGTATCACAAAGATCTGCAATCACCCTAGGGTCCAATCTTCTCAAAGGCATCCTTAAAGATAAGAAAACCCTCTACAACAAAACCCTACACCGACCACCTTGTGACAATATCCAAGTTGTATGCAAGTCAGATCAGCTTGCCACCTTGCATGAACAACCAGGTCAAGATTCCATAAGTTTAGTGCCATAGATCTGCAACTCAGATCATACGATCTCTTCGCCAACAAGATCAACTTCGCAAGATCAGCCTTGCTAGGTCAACTTTTGCTCAACAAGATCAAATCATCTCTAATACCACCTGACATAGTTGAAGGATGATGGATCCAATGAAGGACAACCCAACCTCGCAGCTTCAGAACAACACAATGGAAATAACACAACAAGATATGTTTCAAAACATATTTTCCATTAACATGCCCGATTGTAAGGCCTTCCGGGTTAGGGCCAATTACAATTAAGAAGTAATTCTACAAGATCAAAAAGATCCAACACAACTCTAGCTAGTTCAGTTTTGAAAACTATCAACAACTGATGGAGACCCTAAGGCAGATCTAAACTTGAGCTCGCAAGCCTCCAAGCAATCTCCTTGTCTCCAAGTAAACAACTACTAGCTCTGTTGTTACAAACTATCAGATGACAATCTGATCTACAAGATCTTGCAGAATCTTTTCCACAACTTCACTTATCTGGTTCTCACAAATCAACTCTCAGAACTTTTCATCTGATTCCTAAAACAACTACCCAAACATCTTATAAATACTAATCATCAGCCACAAGTCAGTTGGATGAAACAATTAACTCCTACAAACAAATATTAAATGCAATACAAGTCAGCTCTCAAATAGCCTTACAATTATTTAATTCTCCATGTTGGCCTCTAGATCTACATAGGAGAATCCAACAAAAGATACCAACATTAAATGCACCAAGTCAGCCAACCAAATCACCCAGAGCTCCAGTCGGTAAACTAGAACTACCGAGCGCCAGAGAAACAACTGAGCGCCAGTGAAATAATCGACCAATCCAAGCAACACCAAGAAACACCGAGCAACACAAGCATTACCGAGCACCAAAAGCTTCACGAAGTTCCTTCAGCGACCGAGCTTCCTTCAATAACCAAGACCATAGGTTAAGGCTGCAACCGAGTAACACTGACCAAGTAACACACCACCATGCAGATTCACCAAGGACCCAAGAATGCTTCTGCATCATAAATCTTTCTCATGTTTTCTAATTATGTTGGATGTGAGTGTAGCAGGTCTTCATCTTAATCTGATTGTGCCATATCGTAGTTCGTTCATGTGAGTTTTTATTTGTTTTGCTTTATCTTTTATTCTCTCAGTACTTAGCATATCTTTCACTTATTGTCTATATGTCACGTCGTATTTGTGACTTATAGTGGTTCTGTACATTTTTATGTGAAGTGATGGTAATTTATGTATGCATTTTTAGCTTTTGGGTTTACTTATTTCATTGCTTCCATTATTATCATTGTCATCTACAAATAGCTCTCTCTGGTATTCATCTTTTCATATGGTTTTTTCTTGTTTTTAATCTGGTTAATGGCTGCACACGTCCTTCTCATTTGGTGGGCATTAGTAACATGATTGACATTTATTCATCTTGCAATGCACTACACATAGATTATTATCCCCACAATTTTAGGGTTTCTTTAGAAGTTGAATGCTGGGAATGCCCATTTTTGGGCCATATTAATGATGAAATGCTTGCCACAGTTTTTGTATGTGACCATCTTCAAATCCGCAGAGTTATCAAAAGGGTAATTGGTTTTGATGTTCTATTTCCTCTAGGTAAGCACATCATTTTCCCCTCCCAAGTATTATCGATCTTCCTGTCTAATGCCTTGGATTTACTTCAATCCCCTTTCCTGTTGGATTTGATTGTTAATAGATATGTTAAACCTGAGTTTCTGTTTAACAATAAGCTTCGTAGGACTATCCAAAGATATGATTTATGGGGGGATGCTACTCTTGTTGGAGGGTTATTTGAGCACCATGCTTTGTTAACTAATCATGGGTTTCATATGATTTATGAGAATATTAAAAAGGCTCTTGAATGTCAATCTTCCAATAGGTTAAAGCTACATTGCATCAATTTGGAAGATATTTGAGATAGGATTGTTTAAATGGAGATGTTCATTTGACTTTTTATGTTCTTTTGGACCTTTTGGAATATGATCACGTGCATAGTTCTGCTAATACAGATATTTCAAAACCATCAGTGGTTTCTTCTTCCCATCCAGTCCAAATCCCTATTCTTAATAGAGTCATTACTGCGGACTCCTCTGACATGCTGAAGCTTTAGCTACGTATGGGAGGTTCCCTATCTGCGCATATGGTGGAATAATTTGTGCTTCTTATACCCTGTTGTAGGTTTTTTGTAGGCCTTACCTTATTATGGAATAATAGGTGGATAACATATTTTCTCTATTCGACTTTACTTTGAAGACAAGGTTCTTTTTGTATTATCCATAATTTTGGTGATCTAAGTGCCCCATGACAGTCTGTATTTCATGTATAAATTGTACTATCCTAGTTGGGACTTGTGAGTTAAAATTACTCCATTTTTGGATGTATTTTGATGGTAATCTAGTTATGGTTAGCGAGCGGAATTTTGTGAGCTAACTTGCTCCAATTTTGGATATATCCCATTTGTTTCTAGCTCTGAACAACATGGAGTTTTCTCTAAGATCTGCTTTAGATACTTTGATTTCTATTTGTGAGAAGTGACTAAAGTTTTTCTTTTTGGTTCTTTTCTCTAGGATCTCTTTTGAACCAGTGTAAAAACTAAAAAATTATTAATATAATATATGAAGTGGCATTGCCACCTTATTAAAATAATAATAATAATAATAATAATAATAATAATAATAATAATAATAGAACAATCAAAATTATAATAAAAATAATTAAAAATGTATTGGAAAATGAATACATACCTTTTCGATGTTGTGGCATGGCTATTTTGATAATAGAAGGTAAAACACAATCAAGTTTTGCTTTACTTTTTTGGGAAATTGGATGTCACTTTTGTGAGCCATAGGTATAAATGACCAAATAAATTGTTTTAAGAAAATATAATAAAAAATGTGATCTTGTTATTTTTATTGTAAAACCACAATTGCAATTTTATATAATTTTAATATGATCATAGTTTAATGTTCAAAACCCCTACATGTTAAGGCTTTGATTTTTCCAAGCCGTAACACGTTTGGATTGGTTGAATTTCCAAATAACCTAAACACATTACATGTGATTTTATATTTTTTAGGTGAGAAACCACTTTTTTGTTCACCATCTTAGTGCACTTACCCCTCCCTATCTTCCTTTCTCCATATTTATCTCTCCCTCCCTATTTAAATCCTCTCCGTCTCTCTGTCTCTCTGTCTCTCTCTCTCTAGTTCCCTCCCCCTATTTAGGATATTCCCTCCCTTGCTTCCCCTATTAAGGTTTGGTGAGAACAATCATTTAAGCAATTATTAGTAATAAAATATTTAGTCTCCCTTCACCTCACCTCCATCCCTCATCATACAAAGGAAAATAACATTTCTTGGAAAGGTGACATAAGTAGTTGCAACGTGTCTTTAAGACTCAAAGTAAACTTATTTTGTTTACAACTCAATAGGTATTTGGAGAGATATTTCTTGTTTCAAACCAAAACCATTGGGTAAACTTGGATATTTCATCCATTTTTGTGGTCGTACTTTTAGGTATAGGGAGCTCAAAGATAAAATAAAGAGTATAGTTTTGGCTTTGATCAAAAAATAATTGTTGGGTGGTTTAAAAAATGTTTGATCATTGCTCGTTATGGTAATGGGGCTTACTAGAGGTAGACAAGACAAAGTGATTGTTGAATTTCATTAATGCTAGCTCAAAGGATGACATGAGTGTCTAAATAGAGATGTTATACATGCTAAAATTAACTTTTAAGTTAGATAAATACCATAAAAAACTTTGTTATTTACTAATTTTGCTAGTTCCAATTATATGAACAAACCTTGATTTTTCAAGCTATAAAAACTTTTTTATTTGATTATATGTAAATGACAAAGATTGTAATTTATAATTTAAAAATTTATTAAAATCCCTTTTAATCATATACAAATAAAACAAACAATACTAAAATTGAGGTTGTAATGAATCGAATATTCAAGTTTAAAAGAGGGAGAAGAGGGAGAAGAAGATAAGAAATGTACTTTTTAGTGAATGTGTGGAATACATACCACTTTTTCTCCTTCCCTCGTTGGAGATTTCTCATCTATTTCCTCTTCTGACCACGCCTTCATTACGAAGATTTTCCTGGCGACGGTGGATTTATGTGTACAAAAACATTTATAGCTAATCGGACAACGCACAACATATTTATTGTCTTCCATTGGAATCGGACGACGCACAACATATTTTAATCATTTATAATATAATATTTTAAAATCATTTTTAACTTTATAATATTATAAAACCGTTTTTTAAAAAACGTGTTTTTAATTATTTATTTATTTTAATGATTTTTAATATAGGTAGAATTTACAAAAATTACATAGCAATATCACATTTACAATCAATTATTTCTTAAATTAGTATTATTATGTTAAAATATATGATGCAGTAAATTTCTGGATTTGATTGTGTATGCATTTTTAGTATAACGTTTCGGATCACACTCTGTAATCCATCATCATGATGAGAAAGTGCAAGGATGAAAAATAAAAAACAAAGGTATAGAAAAGAAAACGAAAGAATTGTAATGAAAGAAATCAAAAGAACGAACTAAAAAACAAAATATATGATAACAAAATTTTATATAAAATTAATAGAAAAACAGTTTCAATCAATTATTGTTTTCATCTAAATATTGAAAATTTAATCAAATACATATTATCTATTGTCATTTTTATGAAATTATTTTTTATGCATATTTATGTATCCTCTTTATAAAAAATAATTTACTTATTATTATTAATGATTATTAATTTTAATATATAAATTATTAAAATTCTATTTATATTAAAATCATTAAAATAATAAATGATTAAAAATATTATAAATTTAAAAGTGATTAAAAAATATTATATTATAAATGATTAAAAATACTTTTAAAACAAATAAATAATTTTATAATATTATAAAGTTAAAAATGATTTAAAAATATTATATTATAAATAAAACAAAACACTCTCAATTTAAAAATATTTAAAATCATTAAAATAAAAAATGTTCATAGAAATATAGTCATTTCAAAAACTATAATTTAAAAATAATATGAAACTCTCTAAAATTAAGCTAAAGTGAGGAGAAATAACATATTTTACGAGACAGAAAAATATCTCTGTACATGGCAGTTGATGGGACATTATAGCAGGTACGGCAGTTGAAGATGGGGCATTCGGATGGGTATGGGGGAGGCATAGGCACGGCATTCCACAGGGGTGCAAATTTCCTCGAAGAAATACCCATGTTTTCACCGTGACGGAAGTTTCCTCCTTCAAAATCGCTTTTCGGAGCACTTCTTATCTAATTTGGGTGGGACCACATTATTTCTATGCCACACGATACAAATGTGAAGTACCCAACACCAATTATATTTACCCCTCACTTCAAATTTTACGATTAGAGTGAGTATGATTTAGCTAGAAGTAGCAGGCAAGAAAAAATCTCTAGGCAAATAGCTTCTGTTCATTCTGAAAGTAATTGTGTCTGTTTACTCTGAAAGAGTGGAGAGTTCATTCAGTTGGTGTAGCGATCAGATGAGGTGAGATCGGGACTCTCCAACTGTGCCATCATCACCATCATCACCAGCAGAAATGGAGGACTCGAGCGAAGAAGAAATGGAGGACTCGAGGGAAGAAGAGGAAGACAGTAACGATGCAATCAAAGGTAACACTGCAACCTACTTTTAATTCAAACTCTCTTGTATATCCCTTTTTCAGTAACCTTTACAGCTAAAACTAGATCAGATCTTCTTTGGGCTCTGATTTAAGATGTCTGCCAGAAAAATGGTATCGGTTAACATATTACATTAATTAGTTAAAAGTACTAATTTATACTAAAAAGAAGAATGTGATTAATGACGTTGCCAGACATGCCCAGATACAGATCCTTTATCATTAAACTAGTTGGAAAATGATTTTTTGCATATCATCATGTGAACTGAAGCGTCTTTCTTACCGAAGGGGACACTTGGTCTTTTTTCAAACTTTTTGAAACTTTCTTTATATGTTTTACGTTTTAGATTACGATTTAGCCAATACCTCATCGCGGTGTTATAGGTATATGTCTTGAAGTACCTATCCTTTTACAACACCACTTTAGATTCGTACAACTGTGGTGAAGGAAATGAGATTCTTTTGATTTTTTTTATATTGAGCTATAAACATTACAAATAAACCATCAAGGGACCCAGATCTATCAAATCGGCAGAATTGAAACAGAGTAAGTGGATCTAGAAAAGCCTTACAATAGATAAGCATAGCAGAAACAGGGAAGTACTTTTGGGTTAGCGAGTGGAAATACGTATCATCAACATTAATGTGTTAGGATTCGATTAATTAGTCCTCCATCGGAAAGCTCTTATTAGCCGATACAGGGGGTTTCCACATAAACCTGTCTCACGCTAATACTACTTCCGGTTGGATGGTTTTTCTCAAGGAAAACCGCTTGCCCATCGATAATTTATAGTTTGATTTGATTTTTTTGTTTTAGTACCGCGTAAATATCAAATTTCGGATTCAGCATTTAATATTGAGATTTCCGAATGTCTGCCGCACGTGTGAAGTATTGCCCTGATTTTTTCAGATCTCTTGCATAATGTTACGTAAAATCCACAAGTTTTGCACACCAGTTTGAAGGATTACTGTGATCAAGGTCAGTGTTTACCTAGACGATTTGATTAATCGGTGTTTTGAAATATGTCCATTGTCATAGCATATTGCAATGGCTGTCATGTGCGTTCATGTTGTTTTTTGGGTTTAGGGTTTCTTAAGGATTAGCGCTCCCGTCATGAAATTAAGGGTGGGTTGTGTCAGATGCTTTCGTAAGGGTTGTTTTTTGGTTTACGGTTTCGTAAGGGTAATTTTCAATTGTCTGGATAAACTTGTGGGACTGAGAAATCAAAGCCCTGCTTCAATATTCAAAACAATTAAATTTTCGCTCTGATTAGTTTTTGCTCAATGGTTTCTTCGGAATTTTCTTAATAGTGTATGACAAAAGATTTACTTTCTTGTTTGTACCTACTCATTGTCTTAACGATGGTTTTGGTTGGGTGCAAACACCAACACGGATAATACATTCAATCAATGAGTATTGAGAGAAGCCATGAAACGATAATCTGACGGATAAATACAACTAAGGAAAGAAAAATATCATTCTAGGCGGATGTGAAGAACTCCTCGATTTTTTTTGAGTGGTCTCCTTTACAATAGAAATAGCCATCGCTTTTACATTGTTGTATATAGCTTTATTTGATGGGCTTTGTCAAACTTGCAGCTGATATTTCAATTTGTTTATTTTGATTTCCCTGAACGAAACCATTATCTATTTGAAGAAATTTAGAAGAGGCTGGCCATTGGTTCACAAATTTTGAGAAGATCTGGGAGAAAATACATTAGGTACGTGTTCGTCTGAATTAGTTTAATTTTGTTGACGTACATGAATAAAGTGAAAATTCATTTAAACTTTGTTTTTCTACCGATGACCTTACCTTGCTATTTGACATGAATTAAATTCCTTCAAACTTCCTTTGAAGAAATTTCCGGGTCAACCAAACGGCCCAAACTATAATTCGAAAATGAAAACCGAATTATCAAATCCATGATTTGACCATTTCCAACATTTGATCAAATCCAGCATTTCCTAATTCCCACAACCAAACAGTGCTTATAGCAGTTATTTGGGTAAATATCATTCCAATATAGATAGAAAGATTTGACTGGGAAAAAAACTCTTGCATAGCTAAGCCTAAGACCGCCATTAATTATTTTGATAAAGCAAGAAAGCAAATGGAACATCTGGAATATAGAAGGGACCACTTCTGCCTTCAGCTACAAGTTTGCTGAAGTTCAATTTGCTTTGCTTATCTATTGTTCTGATGAAATATTAAAAAATAAGAAAATATTTATTGATGTAGTACTTCAGGTATTTATTGGTCGCATTTTTATTCCATGGATAATCCTTTGAGAATCAGTATGTTTATGTACCTATATATTGGGTATTTCATGAGTAGCCTTGTATTGGGTATTTCATATGTAGCCTTGCTTGCCAGAAAGCCATCATTAATTGGTTGAACATTTTAATTTTCCCTAACATCTACTGAAAAATAAATACAGGATCACTAACTACAACATATCATATAATACCGTTTATATGCTTTAAATTATTTGAATTTTCTCATTATTTTTTAACTGCCACTCTTATTCATGAAATCCCTTCTACACTACCAACCCTCTCACCATATTGGCATGCCAAAATAAACTTCTAATGCCTCTGATTTTACCAGTACACCAGTACATAAACTATATTGAGAATTTCAAAATACTTCATATGTGCACTTACATCTCTCTACATGCCTACTATAGTTACACTACTTCCTCAAATTAATTCATCATTTCTATATATTCATTTACTGTTTCCATTAATTAGTAATTTAGGCCTGAGCAGCTAAGAATTTTTAGCAATTATAACTTCCCAAAAGCATAGGAAACAAACAAACGTCTTCTCAATTTGTCCATCTGCTTTTGTTGGTATTTTAAAAATAAAAATAAAAATTTATATCCTAGTTGCCAATAAACTCACTACAAAAGTTCCAAACTACCACTGACCTTTTTACTTCCTACTTCCCTGAAGCCCAAACCAGATGATGCAAGTACCTTGGGAGTTTCAGCTTTGGACAGCTCAATTCAATTATAAATTTATAAGGGTGTTCCTCGTGTTCTATAATAGCTTCAAATGCTGGGTTTGCCCTGGGAATCATTCTTGCAAATAAAAAATATTGAGATCCCCATTAGGTTTTAGATTGGTGGTCAGAAAAAATATTAGTCACTAATAGTTTGTGATTCAGCCTAAGTATATATATAATCTCTTTAACAAAGAAAAATGAGTTAGCTAGATCCATTAACCGATTTAAAGCTAAGATAGGTGGACATCTTGATTCCACGTATCAAATGCAAAGCACAAGAGAAACAGAGTCACTGGAAATAAATTTATCATAGAACTAAGTTACCTGGCCATCTTGATTCCAAGTATCAAATGCGAAGCACAAGATACACGGAGTCACTGGGAAAAAAACATATCATACATATAGCAAGACAATTTAGTAAATAGAGGAAGCTTTCATTGTATAGACTTAATATTATCTCCAAAATATAATATATTACAACTTGTGAAAATTTGTAAAATTCTTTCATATGGAAACAAATCTATAGAACTAGTAAAGAAAATTGCAAACAGGACATCTCAAAACGATCAAATCCTAAGACAGGAAAGTTCGACCTTATTTAGAGTACTCCCAAACAAGAAATGGGGAGGATATTTCGTGGATGTCGATTATACTCATATACAAATGGTTGATTCTGGGTTCTGTTCAAATGTTAAGCAGAATAAGTCGATGCCCGCGGCTTTAAAACATACTACAGTTGCAGTTTTATCTAAAAGACTTGAAGATCAAGGCCTCTTCATGAGTTCACAACCACCCAAATGTGAAGAAAATCTATTTCGATACATGTTAGGAAAGACATGTATGCTTGATTGTCGATTAGATTCAAGAGATTTCTGATTCAAGAGATTTCTGCTTGCAAATTCTCGTGACATACTTAGGATGCGGGCATCCTGCCTCTCCATCTTCTAAGCATTAACCCAAATGTCAAGAAATGCATCAGCGCAGACTTCCTTATCGGCTGGAAATGAGGCTAAGTCTAGGGAACATTCCCTCCCAACGTCATCCAAGAAATCAATACTGTCTAAGCATTTGAGTCCAGTGAGGGGGTTTTTGAGGACAGTAGAACCGTATCTGATTCCACTAACAATCTTGTATCCCAGAACTTCAAATAGTAATTTCCCCAAATTAGCATTTAACCGAAAATCATCCATAAGCTATTGTTGTAGTCATATCAGTGCGCCTTCCACATCATGAAATGCAGGCATCTTCCTCCAACTAGGTTTCTAAAATTCCCTTCTGATTTGGGGATTTGAGCAAAGTGCATTTTCAAAATAGTCTCTGTCCTCTAATGCTTTGATGGATGTCCATACTCTGTTTCAAAGCTCACGTTTTGGCACAAGCTAAGAGTATGTTGGCGAAAGTCCAGCTTTACATGTACCAATTGCATTTGCTTGAAGGTTTTTAAACCTTTTAACAAAATCGATTTTGGGAGAAATGTGCAATCAGGTTATTTAAACAATTGACATCCCTTGTCTATGCTTCCACATAGACCACATTTCTTGTCAAATAGTTCACATGCCTGGTGCATCCTTTCCACATTTTGCCTTACAGATTCAATGATATCCCTAAAGAGCCATCTAAGTCCAATATTTTTACACCTGCCAGTTGCGTTCGCTTGAAATTTTTCTTGTAAAGCTGTATCAAAAAAATCATTTGCGGACATCCAGCAATTGTTTTGGGGCATGAGATGAAGTCTCCATAAGGCTTTCTGTCAAAACAGTTCGTGCGGCCTGTCAATGCTTTTCATCTCGAGAACATGTCAAACAGGGCACTTACAGCCAGGTTCAGGAATTTGATGGTTGCAATGGCGTTTTTCACCTTTGGACCGTATATGACAGTTAAAAATTTATTGAACACTTTAAATTATTTATACACAGTAAAAGTATATTATAGGTAATATAATATTTTATTTTATAATATAAATATATATCATTATATAATATTTATAATAAAGTATAAATTTATTTAGACGGTGAGATATAAATATTTCTAAAATTTAAAATATTTTAATATGAATTTACAAACTTGTTATTATTAATAATTGTTAAATGATTATCATTTAATTTAATATTAGTATATAATATATGTTTCTATATTGTTTATTATATTTTTATAATTTTTTAAAACTAGAATAATATAATTTTTAGAAACTTGTTTAGTAAATTTGAAATTTTTGTACATATTATTAATTTATAATATAAGTATGTAAGAAAACTTTTGGTTGTAGCTCAAATAAATCTTAAGTATACACGATTACATCAATCAACACTTATCAAGACCATATATAAAAGACTAGTACAATTTGTCCCAACACAAATAGATACACATTTTACAGGTTAATACTCATTTGTCTGAACCATTTGACCTCCTTACTAATGATGTTATGAGGTATAAGAAGCTGCATCCAACCTGTTGTAGAATAATGTAGCATGATAATGATTTAATGTTTCTTTCATAGAAATCAAGCCGATTATCTCCTTTTAATCTATAGCTTGCATACAATTACTACACCATACAAATCATTCTCGAGGACAACTGTTAGCCAAAACATTGACCAATTTAGAGAGCCAAAGATATCAAATATTAGGAATCATAAAATGCATATCATAATACCTAAACACATGTAATCCCCTTCCAGCGTGGCAAACATGATTAAGCATGCTCCAACTAGTAGGTCTATTTGAGTATAATAGTCAAATTTGCTAAGCAAAATGAGGGAGCCCCCCAAAGAATGAAAAGCCTTTAACTCATTGAATAAAGAAGGAGATGATAATCCAAATCCACCTAATCCTACACTCAAGGATGGAAGGCAATCCTAGTATAGGAAATCTCGGTCTCTTCCTTATTTGATGGTTAGATCAAGAAAATCAGGCTTAAATCCTCTTCTACAATTCAATAAGAGAAAAGCGCATGACCTTAATACGTTAAGTAAGCTAGTTTCTAGCTTAAGAACCTCAAATGCAGAGGAATCAAGAAATATCATTAGTGTTACTGCAAGATAAGCCACTTATTTTCTTGCATGTTGTGCTTGAATGCCCTCCCATACAAAAACCTTGCCCAATTTTTGATCTCCTTGATATGTATGAATAACTCTAGTGTTGCTTGGCAAAGCATCCAACATTCCTTTTAAACTATCACCATTTCATTTTGACATTGTCTTGAGAGGTGAATTCATGTTATAATCCAATTATTAGAATTACTTTTTTTCACACTTTTCTCTACCCTGATTCCACCCCATTAAACTTGCTAATGGTAGGAATTGTCAATCTATTTTGTTATACTGAATCTTATCACAAAACCTACTATTAAAGTCTCCTATTTATAATCAATCTTGTAATCAAATTTACCATTTCTCTATATTACATTTCCATCTTTAAGGGTGGCATGATAAACCTTGATTCCACCATTCCATCTACAAATCTAACTAATAATATATTGGAAAATTGTAGTCTAAATATTAGTCTTACAAGAATTTAGCCTAAACTTATATGATTTCTATATCAAATCATATGAATATGTATAACCCATGGTATACTATCTACCAAGCTTTGTTCTCTCTTCCCAAATTGACATACATAATATCTTAATTAATAAATCAACATATAGATTATCCTTTATAATTTATTTCTCAGTTTTAACTATAGGTCCATACTTAGTGAAATATGATATTACCCTTATCTTGCTCCCCTTCAATCTTGTTCTTACTTCTGCATATTGCATCCTTTATGTCAAAACTCTATTAAGAGTTAACCATAATCTCCTATATCATTAACCATACCTTATGCAAATATATATCGAACTGGTCAAAATAATAGAGTTTACATATCCATGATTAATTCCATTCATACAAATATACTAAATCATCCATACCTACTTTGCTACTTTAAAAGTACATTATTCTGTAATTTCATATAAGACTTTCATAAATTAACTCGTCCTTTCTAATATTTGCATCTAAATCGCAATACATATCTTTATTTTTATTTTTTTAAAGAAAAAGTGGATGTGCCACTATATTATATTATTTTATAATAAACTGGTTCAAAAACTCAATCGGGAAGAACCAGAAAGAAAACCCAATATCATTGTTTTACACAATACGAGGATTACAAATAGATAGCATACCCTATCAATCTAAACCCGAACATGAAAACATGTATCTTCTGAGTATGCCTATCTATCTATTACAATCCGAAGATGAGAACATGTATCTTTCGAGTGTGCCTTTATATCTATAACAATATGAATGATAGAAACACACAATTTTTGACAATATTCCTTACTCCTCCATTGCAATGAAATCCCCATCCACAAACTTCGGTTGAGACCGAGGAGAATGAATTATAGACTCAGTCTCCCAGCTGTGTGCATGATCACCAATAGACGTATTTGCCTCCCGACCATGTGTGTTCAGATCTCCCCATGCTGCCACATTATCTTGTTGAGTTGGATACGGTGGCCATCCACCAACATTAGATGGAAAGTAATTCAAATCAGGAACCAATTCACTGCCATGTGCCAGCTGATCACTAATCGATGGAGAGGTCACTATTGAAGTCTGCTTGTAGCCATATATTACCATCTGTCCTCATACTAAACATGAACAAAATGTCCATTCAACATAAATCATGATCACTGACAAGATATTAGGATCTTTGCTAACTAAGATCACCATCTATTATTCCACAAGGACAACTATCTTTACCCATTTTGTTTATTATATTTATCAATTGTGATCAAATGTTGAAGCTCGTTGTCTTGAAATATAATGCTTTTAGGATTAAATGATTCAATATCTAATCCATCGCATCCCCGATTGGCCATGTAATCAACCACAACATTTCCTTCGCGAAGAGTATGTGATATGCATACTTCTTGAAATGAATCTAAGAGAGACCAAATTTGCTGCAATATGTAGGCTAACCTCCAATCATGCAACTCCCTTTTAATACATGCATTTATGAAAACCATTGAATCACCTTCCACCTATATGTTTTGATATTAGCCATTCTTAGCTAGAACTAGGCCAACAAACAAAGCTTGCACTTCTGCCATATTATTAGTGCCATGTTGCAAAGGGGAAAGTTTCATTGCTAGTAATTCACCTTGATGATCTCTGATACATGCTCCAACTCCAAATCTACCGGGATTGCCTCTTGAACGTCCATCAAATTTTAATTTTACAAACCCCTAAATAGGTTGAAACCAATGGATTTTTGTTCTGTCTTGACGACCTTGACTTGAAGAGGTATGAGACCAACCTCAGAATATAAATACCTTTCCATCCACGAACGATTGTGTTGTCCCAAGTAGAAAATATTGGATTACATTTTACCTTCGAATGGCTAGCATTTACTACCTCAAAGATAGACCTTTCAAGTTCTTTAAGGACACTATCAATCTCCAATGATTGTTGCCGGAATATCCTCTTATTACGTTCCCACCAAATTGCCCACACTACAAGAGCTGGGACACATTTCCATAAACTCAAGAATAGGGAAGTGGAATATAGCTCAAACCATGACTATAAAAGATCCCATAGATTGTTAGGCAACGGGGTTGATTAATGTAATTTTCTTAAAATAAAAAGCCAACATTGTTGTGCAAATGGACAATTCAGAAATAAGTGGTCCACATCTTCAAGCTCTTGATTACACAATCGACAATTAAATGGTTGGGAGATATGAAATTTATTAAGCCTATCACTTGTTAAGACCCTTTTCTTTAATGCGATCCAAGCAAAGCATCCCACCTTTGGAAGAGTTACTTGATTCCAACAAAAAGAATATGCCTAGTTACGAGTTATTAAGCTCTCCTGCTGCTGCAATATTCTATAGCCCTCCTTGATTGAATACTCACCATTTTTACCTGGGGCCCACAATAATCTATCCTTCTTATCCAATAAGCATATTGTTTTTTCTAAAAGCATCTCTGACAATCTTTGTTTATCTTGTAGGGAAATGAGTAGTTCGTCCGGATCCTTCCATAACACTTTCCTAGAGAATAGACATATTGCTGAAACATAGTCGACAATACGACAGCCCCACCTAATTTCTGACTTAATTACCAAGTCCTGATATGTATCATTTTTTATTAGAGGAGGTGCTCAATTCCATGAGTCTCTCTAGAACTTTACACTATCACCATTGTTTACTTCCCATGTTACATAGTTAACCACAACATTTCTTGAGGACATCATAAAATCCCAAATGGCTGATCCTCTGGGGGGATCTGAAACAGAAAGTACTCTTGTTGGAAAATTATTATCCAGGTATTTTTGTTGCATAATCTAGCACCACTTGGTGTGTGGTTTATAATACATGTGTCATACTAGCTTTCCTCCAAAGGCTTTGTTTTAATATGCTAAATCATGAACCCCAACACCCCCATTGATTTTACCTGTGCCATTTCTTTTAATTAAACAAGTGAAATCTTCTTCTCACCATTCATATTTCCTATCCACAAAAAATCTCTAAGCAATTTCTATATATCCTGAATCAGTGCTGCAAGTGCCTTTAGTATTGATAAATAATAATTGGGAATAGTTGACAACACTGATTTTATAAGGAGGATTTTGCCTGCCAGAGAGAGCCATCTTGCCTTCCAGGTCACAACTCTAGATTTAATTCTTTCAATGATGGGCTGCCAGTAACTGATTTTATTTGCCCTATGAAAAGGGGGATACCAAGATAAACTGAAGGGAGGTTGTCCACTGAGAAACCCAAGATATGGATAATTCTATTAGAAATTAAATGGTTGTTATTGAACAAGTAGATTTTTGATTTACTTGCATTGACTTTCTGACTTGAGACTGTTGTATAGAGATCCAGGGTTTGCTTAATCTATTTTGCTTCGTTGACATTAGAATCCCCATAAAGTAAGGTGTCATCTGCAAAAAAAGAATGTGTTACCGAAACTTCAATACCCCCAACTCTACCACCTTTCTAGAAACCAAGTGAATGCTAATTATGTATAGCTCTACTTGTTTGTCTATTTTTCTACATACATAATAGTTTTCCTATCGTTGGGGATGTAACATGGGATAAGAATAGACCTATCACATTATAGATTAGTGAGTTTATTGATCAAATGGGTGATAAATTTGAGAGTGTAATGGACAGTTATTTTGTTGAATTCAAGAAGAAAATGAGGAAAAGAAGTAGGATCCCTGTATCACTAGTGGATAAGTACTACGAAGATATATGTTTCCTAGTTGATACAGATTTCACATATGCACAAGTAGTCATACCGAGGGTATCATGGCTAAGGCCATTACCTTATGAAGTAAATATAGATGAGACAACAACAACAATCACAACCCTATTAGCTGAAAAAGTTGACAAGAAGGCTACACATTTTGGAACATATGAGGAAGCTAAAATTAAGATAACCATGAGATTAAAATCTTCTACCATGGAGAGGAAAAGAAAGAAGATAGTGAAAAACATAGAGAAAATGTTAGGAGTTCAGAAGAGGTAGATGCACCTCTTGCATTGACTCAAGGATTAGGAGAGGACAAGTCTAGTGAGTCAGAAGATAGTGGAGAGGAGGAGACCGTGGTAGTTAAGAAAGGCAAGAAGGCATCAGTTGCAGAGGCTATCAAGAAACCAGTACAAAAACCTAAGCCTATTTCCTCCCCAGTACTTAGGCCTAGAACTAGAGCAGCTTCTATTGTTATAGCTGCCAAGCCACAAAAGAAGACCCTTGCATCTGGGAAAAGAAAACAAGTTCAGGCTAAGGCAATGCCGAGCCAGATAAGGAAGAAACCAAGAAGAAATCTTATCTTGGAAAAGGATGATGAGGAAACAGATAGTGATGAGGAGGTAAAGAAGAAGGCTCCATCACAAAGGAGATCTCTAACTATGGATGAAATATGCCACAACATCAAGAGAATTGTTGGCCTAGCAGGCTTTAAGAAAATTAGATTTGAGAAATTGAGCATTGAGGACAAGGAGAGAGTAGAACAAGCTATGCTTGAGATGCTCTGTACATTCAAGATGACACCACTTCAACTGGGGAGCTTGATTCTTGATGAATTGTACCAAAGGATAGCTCAGAAATGGGAATATGCCTTAATGACTGAGAAGCAAATAAGGGAGTTCACTCTTGCTCAAGTCATGCCTGACTTATCCCCTGAATACATCAAGCAGTATATGGAGCAGTATAGGAATAGATTTGTCCCGAAGCTCCAAGCACATTCCATCCTACAACACAAGGTTGAAGAAACTGAACAACAAAGTACAAGATTATGGAAAATCATTTTTGGTCTTATAGTTGATAAGATTTCACAGCCCAGCATATCCAAGGGAGTAGAATTGGACAACAAGGAGGATGTCAGTGAACAACAAGTTCAGAAGGAAACGGATCGAAAGGTTGAAGCGAGCAAGAAACAAGATGAGATAACTATTGTTGATATCATTGAGGACACACTAGTGAAAACAAATACATTGACCGAGGAAGAAATTCAACAACATATACAAGCTGAGGAAGTCAAGGATAAATTTATACCGAGCATCAATCTGGTATTACTACAAGTACAAGATTATCCATAGATTGGGAGGACATCAACTGTTGAGATTACCCCAGCAAGCCACCATATAGTCATAGTTGATCAACTATTCTCACCAAGTGCCAATGCCAAGAAACATGACAAGTTGACAATCACACAAAGACCTACATCTGCCAAGGAGACAAGCAAAGAGCAAGAAAAATAGTCTGCATTAGTAGCAGTGAGCCCTCATGTGGAGGAGAAGGAAAAGGAAAAGGAAAAGACTGAGCAAGAGAAAGAAAATGCCACACAAGAGCCTAAGGAACAAGAGGTAATAAAAGCTCTCATACAGATGCTAGGTGGGAACACACCTAGGAAGAAGTCACAAAAGAAGAAGGAGAAATCTCCTAACACACATGTGACACTCAAGAAGTTATAGTGATTCCTAAGTGGGACACTGATAACTTGACCTACGAACAAATGCAAATCTTGCAAGATCTACTAAAGAAGAAGAGTAAGCAGGATGAGATGAGAAGGGAACATCAACAAAAAGCGGGTACTACATGAGATAGAAGGTATTTTCATAGATGCTTTTGAGATGCATGATGTAAATGATTCTACGCCTATTTTGGAGAAACTTGTACACATTGTTAAGAAGGTAATTGATGATGACAGTGAAGCCAAAGATAAGTTGCTATAGTGGTCAGAAAGGAAGTTTGAGACCAAGGTAGTCAATAAGGTCTCTGCTAACATTGTAGTGAAACAGGTAGAACTGTCTACCTTAGTAACAAATTTAGAAGAAGTTGTACAGAATGCCCATTCTTTGTACAAGAAGTTATGCAATGTGGAAGAATTTACAAAGGATAATCAGGATCTGATCTAGACAAACTACAACTAGATCTAAAGTCTACAGGTCACTCACTGAGCATGGATTCAAGTTCTAGCTCTATACATTTTACCAGGTTACTACATTCCCAGGGTAGATTAGTCGAGTTGGTGGCTAATGATGGTAAAATAAGGGCTCGACTAATCTCTATTCAAACAACATCGACACCTCATCTGGAGGTTATACAAAGGGAGTTAGTTGCGACAAAGGAATTAGTTTAGAAAGACCTTCATCTTTCTATTGCCGAGAGCCTAGTTGAGCTAGCTTCTGAGCTAGAATTAAGTTTGAGGTTTTGAAGTCTATAATGTCCGGTTGGGACAATGCATTAGGAATGGTAATGCAGCTTCACAAACCATTCTTGGACAAGCATTTCAAAATCCCCACACTTGAGGAACTTGAAGTGACAAAAACAAGGGGGAAATAATTGCCATGACAACATATTAAGCATATTGAAATGACGGAGTTCAGAAGAACAAAAAAGAGTAGAAACAGGGAATTGAACACAATGGAAACATGGTATGACATGCTAAGTTTTGGAACTATATATATATTCAGTTGTATGTCAGTAAGGAGTCTTATGTATATGTAATTTTTTTTTTGGGAGACTTAGTCAAGTCTCAGGGGGAGTATTCTATAGAAGTTTTTGCTATTACTAAGTACTCTTGTAATGTAATGTAAATGTCATGACAAAGTGTTTTTGCCACTAATGTCAAAGGGGGAGATTGTTGATCCTTAAGTTTTGTTGTTGATTAGTGTCTTACACGTAGTAATTTTCTAGACAATATTGGTCGGTCATCACCACGTCTGAGTCATCATGTATAGGCTGAGTTATTTATATTGTACATTTACTGAGCAGTAGTTACTACCGAGTAAGACAGTGGTCATCGAGTACTTCAATATTAGCCGAGTCAGTTTATGCCGAGTTATGTAGAGATGTTAGTGTCGAGTGCCAAAGCTATTGAATGCCGAGTAAGCTAGATTTGACATATGCGTTTGTTATGGCACAAACACTTAGGTAAACCGTTTTGGCCGATATCTACATGATATTTATTATTGATAGAGGAAATCATGGAGGTGATTATTGTAATACCCCAAAATTGACACCTTGATATCCTAACCAATTTTGGCGCATTTAGTCCTATTTCTCCAAATTTTCTTCATCATCAAAGTCCTATTATACTAGGCAATTATGTCTCCTAATTGAATTTAATTGACTTAATGTCAAATGTAGAAAACCATACATTTGCATTAATCACACACTATATTTAATTCCTAAATATCGATTATAAATTAGCTAAATAAACCCTATGACCAATTAATTTAATTCTAAAGTCCTAGTGCTTTTATTAAATTAATTACACCCCCTTTTGCTAAAACACATCAAGGAATTAAATTAATATTTAATTGTCTAAGTGTTATATCCTCACTTAAATTGAAATTGGAAAAGTCACACTTGTGAGGTAATATTTCATTTGGTAATTAAATACTCTCCAATTTCTTGGTCTCCTAAAAGCAATTGAAGAGTCCTTAGAGGAAAATGAAGAGACGACCATTTCTTTTCAAGAAACTCTTCAGGCTCCTTCAAGCTCTTCTATATCAGAACCTCTCATTTTCATTGAGAAAGAGGCAATTTTAGAGTACCAAAACTATAGTGGATTTTTGTCTCAATTTCTCATGCTTTCAAGATTTTTATTGCATAATTAGAACAATTTCCATTTCTAGTATAATTGCATTCTCATATTAATTAGTTTGTTTATTAAGTTCTTAGTTTAATTTCCTTTGCATTTCAAGCTTTAGATTAAAATTTGCATTCTCATATTTCTTTCAAGTTTATAGCTTAATTTACACAATCATTTCTTGTTTAGTTTCATTTCAATCACAATGATTTTCTTAGCATTTAAATCCTCCATTTTAGAGCTTGGTCTATGGTTATTGGGCTCTCAAATTCTGAGAGTAATTCAAAACCCCATCTAAATAGGAGGCAACAGGTCGATTCATATATATTCGCGAAGTGAATAATTCATATTCATTTTCGTAATTCGGCTAATGAGCAATGACCATGTTGAAGTCTATGGTTGAATGTGAGGTCCGTATTTGACTGTAAACATTCTGGTGCCCACTGTGGGTCATACAAATAATTTTTGACCTCATTTTTGAAATTTTTCTGACAAGAATTTAAAGCTCTATTCGTACGGTCCGTACAACTGAGAACATAATCTTGCCGAGCTTTCTGACTGTGTCGCGCAAAGATTTGTTGTTAGTCGCACTTTCTTGTGCGAAGCATGTTATTTTCTCATGTGAATGTTTGCTGTCAATAGCACTTTCTTGTGCGCATAACAATACTTTCTCGCGCGGAGCGTTGCACTTCCTCGCGCGAGACTTGCCATCAGTTTTCAATTTTTTTATTTTTTTTATTTTCAGTTTCTGCATATTTCCTGCACTATTTTCTGACAGATCATTGTTTGTTGTTGTTTTTCATATCTCTATTTTTTTGACAGCATAACAGTGGGCTGCAGGATGCTTTGACGAAGACATAAACTTGCTAATGGTTTTCTTGCAGGACGGTTGTAGAAAAAACTCAAAAACATTCTGCTTGTTTACTATTTTTTATCCACATAGTATAATTAGGGCCTTGTTAAAATTTCTTAAGGATCTTGATAGCAAAATAGGGGAATAGGCTGTTCATTACATGGAAGTGATGCCCATGGATGAATTCGAGACCCAGACATTGCTAGCATGATAGATACTTGGGAAAGAAAGGAAAGGTAACAAGTCTTTAGCACCTCCATCTGTTAGGGGATTATGCTCTTCTCTCTTTGAGAGAATCAGAAACCCAAAAGCTTGCGGATTGGTTGAAGAGGAGTTAGCTCGGTGATGGATATGTCTTGTGTGTTTGGGTAAGGTGAAAAGGTAGAGAAGTATGCTCTACTCTATTTGAGAGAATCAGAAAATCCGACCCTTGGATCCAAGCCAAGTTTGTGTCACCTTTAGAGGGCCTGTCAAAAGTTAAACCTCCGGGAATGACCCAAGTGAGTACACACCTATTGTCAGTGATTCTACCTCACTATAATAAAGTATGCTTTGTTGAGTCTAAAGACTCCAAAGCCATGTTAACTTCTTTCTCATGATTCTAATTATCATCTTGAGAAATCTTTGTCTGTTGTACCGAGCGGCGCTGCTCCGAGCCCTGCTTGCGGGGGTGTATGACTTTCAGGTGTCAGCATGGCTGCAAGGCCTAAGCCCTGTATTAGGGACATCAAAGGTTAGTGTGAACAGAAGCCCACTAAACACTCTCTTAGTTAGATGCCTACCTAGATCACCTCTGAAAGGAGACATAATCTTTGCACAGGGAGGGGGAAGAATCTCTCCCTTAGATTCTGACCATAGGCATGCACTTGGACATTTGAAGGTGGTATATGACACTGGTCCCTACTTCAAGGGTAGCCTTTGAACATATATTATTGAGTCCTTGGCAACACCAAAAACATGGGCGCCCTCTAGGGGGTGACACGACTGTGTGAGAACACATGCACATAAGCAATGAGACATGAATTTTGTCTTCTCGACCATTTTTCTTTGTAGGGATAATTGAGGTTCTATTTTTGAGTCTTAAACTGTCCTTCATGATGAAAATTTGTCAAGACTCGCATGTTCTTTCGAGTTGCTTTGTCCTAGGTCGAATTGTTTGCAACTACTGATTGTTTCACCATTGCATGTTGGGTCAAAATTCTATGCTTGTAAATGATTTCTTGCAACATTCAAAACTGAGATTTGCTGATTCAAAACTACTTGAAACCTGTCTGAACATTGAATTTTCTGTCAAGGAATTGCTTACATTCTGTCTCGAAACTTGATTTTGTCTCGAAATTGAGTTAACATGTCGAACTTTAGTCTTTTCCTGCATGAGATTGTGCTTTTCTATGCATTTCCTCATGCGAGATTTCATATCTTCGCGCGTAGTTCAACATTTCCTCACATGAGCTTTCATTTTCTCACATGAGACTGTACCCTGATTTTCAAAATAATGACCTATTTCCCATCAGTCAAATAATTTTCTGTCTGATCTGGTTCTTGTCTGGGGTCTGTCTGTTAGGTCTCGTGCTGTCTATAGTTTGAAACTGGGTGTTTTCGGGCTGAGAACTGAACGATTACTGCTTAAACTCATATTGTCTCTCTCTCTCTCTTTTGTCTTGTCCTACTGTGCTCTTGTACCTTGCGACGCGATAGTCACATCTTGGCTGTTCTAGCCGTACTCTTGACGATTCGTGCTAGGTGCATCTCACTTTTTATCTCCTTTTGTTCTGCTAGAGACAGAGTTTTGAGCGTGATCCTAGGTCCTCTCTCATTTGATCTTCGTCTATGCTTGTCACAACTAGAAGTGGCAACACCTTCCCCATACATGATACCAGAATAGGTACAGGTAAATCTCGTGATCCAGGAAGAGGTCGTCCCGAATCTAAAGCTCAATTTGAGTGTTGTGGAGGATCTTCCCGTTCCTCCTCACCGCGTGTATTGCCAAAGGACCATTCTCGATCCCCATCTCCTATCGATCAACCTTTTTCCAATCGTACATTTACCATAGATACTGATCGAAATCGGGCTCTAGTGTTCAAAACGTGGTATAATTTGTTTCAGAATGATCCTAACTGGCTATTTCAAGAATAGTATAATTCATTATTTCATCAATAGCCTATTGGCAATTTGGCTAAGTTGGTTACATAGATGTTGTCATTATGACAACATATGTTCTACATTAAGATTGCATAGGTTAGAGAGCAAGTATGACAGAGTGCATGCAAAATTGCTTTAGTATGAGACAGTGTGTTTTTATTAGTGTACCCAAGACCAGTTTTGTTTAGCGATGTTGATTGGAGTAAGTTCAGTGCTTGTGCACTTCAACATAGACTCTATGATGACTATTGAAGACTCACCTGAGATTGCAAGTCAGCACGACATGTACGGAATAAGTTATGATAGTTTTACTAAAGACAGTGTTAAGCTGACTGGACAGTTTACGAAGATAGAATTGGTAAAGAGTTAAGGGATTATTTTGTTTATCAAAATAATGACTTAACAATATAAAAGGATGACATCCTAGATGTTAAACCTTGGATAAAGATATTTTGTATTATGTAAGCCGACTAGAAGAGTTATTATTTCTAATAACTTGTGTAAAGATATAATGATGTAATGTAAGAATACACATGTGATATATCTGATGAAATAGCGATAGTGTAAGAGCAGCGAAGAGATATTGATGCGAAGTTGCAAGCAGTATAAGGTTATGTATCTTGACCTATTTTGTAATCAGTAGATGTTGTATATTACTTGTTTGGGCAGTGGGCTCATCTGGTAATCATATTTTGTACTACCAACTCCTAATAGGGTTGATGCTTCTAACAAGGCCTATAGTTCCTTAATCAGGATTGAGACACTATATACATGTAATAGAATCTTAACATGGTCAACATCCTTAAAATGATACTTTTGTTTAGTGGATCGTTGTGGGTACCATCCCCACCGGGGTTTTCCCTTGGCCAGGGTTTCCTCGAGAACAAATAATGTGTTATGAGTTCTTTTATTTTATTGCTATGCATGTTGTTTAGTTTCTTATGTTATGCATGCACTAAGATAATCTGTTATATCCATAATTGGGAAAAAGTAAAAGTTTATATAATATTGATTCACCCCCCCCTCTCAGTATTCCCTATTTCTAACAATTGGTATTAGAGTTTAGTTACTCAGAAAAGAATCATTCAAGGAAAGCCTAACAACTTGAGTAAGATCTCTATGGATATGGATTAGCTACAGAAAAATCTTGAAGAAGCTCTTGAACAGATTAATATACTTAGTGATGAAGGAGACACTCTAAAAGGTAAATATGATGATGCAAAGAATCTTATTGAAAAATTGAAAAAGAAAGTAGAAGAACTGAAATTTGAAAATGAATCTGTAATTCAAATTGAAGATTGCGATAACAAGCTAGAAAAATAAAATGAGATCCTTAAACATGAATTGAAGATAGTAAATTTGAAGTTGAGTTTGAAAGATGGAAATAGAAAGAATCAAGCACATCTAAAATCTGAGAAAGAAGATCTGAAATCCAAACTTGTTAAAGTAACATCTGAGCTTGAGAAAGTCAATTTGGAGTATGCTGAACTTGAGAAATACAATACAATTGTGAAAGGAGAACTGACTCAATCTAAGCAACAACTTGTGAAGTTATATTCTTCTAATGAGAAGATTGAGGAGCAAATGTCTTATTAGAAGCCATTCTATGATAAAATTGGTCTTGGATTCAACACAACTAAAGCAAGTGAAGAAAGCAAGGAAACAGATCTGAAAATGTTTGAAAGCATAGATGAAAAGAAATATGATGAAATTAACAAATTTGAAGACACATCTAAAGAAAAAGAACCACCTAAGCAAGAGGAGTCAACTAAAGGTATGCAAAGAGAATTCAAAGGTAGATGCTTTGCTTGTAATACTGTTGGTCATATGAAGAAAGATTGCACAGGTAAGCAATTCAAACCTCTTAATGGTTATTGTTATAATTGTCATAGTTTTGGACATAGAGCTATTGAATGCAGAAAACCTAAATTTGTTGAGAATGATAATAGCAGTAGAATGTTTAGAAACACTAACCATGCAGATAAGAAACCTATTGAAGATATGAATAGAAGAAATGGAGTAGTATGTTATAGATGCAACAAGGTTGGACACATTGCTAGAAACTGCAGATCACAAATAAATTAGCCTGGATCAAGATATGGAAACAATGGAATAGTCTGTGAGATATACAACAAGATTGGACATACAACAAGGTTTTTCAGAATGAACAACAGAGTTTTTCATCTTAATCCTAACCCTAGAAGTCATGCAAGGAGAAATGAAGATGCAATCAATAGTAAGAAAGGATGCTATAGTAATTCAGATCAAGTAAAGTTTGTTAAAAGCATAGATCAAGGAGACACAATCAGCACTGAAGGTAATCAGAAAGGTGAAGTATCAAGTGGTATGAATGAATCTCTACCTAACTCATCTCTAAGTACTTAAGTCATGAAAATTATAGTAGAATAGGAACTTAGATTAGTATAGAAGTTGATATATGATGAATTGAGTCTTGCGCAGTTAATGCAAGGTATTATATGATGTACTAATGCTATGGTTAAGAATGCATAGAAAAATATTATGTTTTGCGAGATCATGAGGATTTTTAAGTTTTGTAGGTTAACAAAATCAACTTTTTGGAAAGAAGCAGCAGGATCTACTAGATCATCCTCATCCACTCCTAGTAAAAGAATGAAAGAGATTGCTACTGGACCGGGTAAGAGGCAAAAGACATTAGTGCCACCAGTTCCAAGGAAAATTGTAGAGATTAAAGATGATGAAGTCACTCCCATTAAGAAGAAAACATGGAAACCTAAAGTTGAAAGAGTGAATGAGAAAATTATACAAGATGGAGACTTTTCAAAGATGAACAAATATTATGATCTATATGATTATTCAAAAATATTGAACCTAGAAAATGCAGTAGTGAAGCGTATGATTTTGTTTGATAAGAAATTTGATACAATTCAAGGTAAGATACTTAATGATGTGTATAAGAAACTGGTAAATAGAAAGAAAATAGCATCAGAGGAAGATAAAACTATAAGAGAAAATCTGGTAAGAAAGCTATGTGATTTGAGAGATGAAGGCCACCTCAAACAGATCATGAAGGATCTGAACACCCATCTGAGAACCAAGAAGAGAACCATTCAGATTATGGGAGGCCAATATGAAGAAATAAACAAGGACACATAACAAGCAATTATAAAGGTTATGACAGAGTATGCTCGAGAACCATCAGTTGCAACAGAACCTACAGAGCAAGCTAAAGAAGTAGAACACTAGGACATTCCCTCTCCACTAGCTATCAATATTGAAGATGAAGCCATGAATGTTGAAGGAACAAAGATCACTTTGGACAGTGATGACAGCCTATTCAAGAATCTTGTGAACATTGTTGACAATTCGGCTTTTGAAGAGCAGGACAATGCCAAAGGAGAAGAGCAGATAGAAACTAGAATTGAAGAATCTAAAGTGATCGAGAAACAAGTATCTGTTCCCACTATGGAAGAAGTTAGTCTTACACCTGAGACTGGTAAGAAAACTCAAATTGATTCTATGTTTGAGAGTTTGGGAAAGCAAGTTGATGATGATGATTAGATGGAATTGATCACATCTTTGAACAAGATTATTGGGAAGGACAAAAAGGTAAAGAATCTTGAAGGATGCCTAAAGGAGCTTACTGAGAAGTTACAAGGAACTGTAACCACACAAGTTACAGAAGTTGACCCTTTGGAAAGAGCTAAGAAAATAATGAACGCATTTGATGACGAGTTTACCAACTTGTTTGATATTGCAAAGGCAAAAGCTCAAGAAGCCTATGAGGCCAAAATTCTTTTGGATATTAGTCAGAACATCATGAATGATATCAAGAATCTTGATATCTGCATAAAATATTTGAGAAGGAATTTAGAAAGAGGAAAATCATTGTACATTTAGTGTACAAATTCAGAGAACTTGATATTAGAGGAAGTGCAGAAGATAAAGATTAATGAAGCATAAATTCAAACTGAAATAAACCTTCTTTCAAGCCCCAATGTGAAGGTTCTTGATGTTGAGAAGAAAATCTACAAGATATATGATGAAATAAGAATTTTACAAGATGACAGGGACAGGAAATTGAAAAGATTTTCTCTTTTGAGAGAGCATGTTTCTATAAAGTTGAACATTGTTGAAGGACAACTGGAAGAATGTCTTTCATCCCAGACATCTTTTTAGAAGTTTAGTTTTTAGAACCTCCAAGCATGTGAGATAGCATCTTATGGATCGTGCGCACTACTCAGTGTTGTAGAGTCAAATAAGAAATCATGGGACAAAGAGCTAGAGGCCATGAAGATTAACTTTGTCCCTATAGTCCCTTAATCAGGACCGAGACACTATATACATGTAATAGACTCTTAATAGGGTCAACATCCTTAACATGATACTTTTGTTTAGTGGATTGTTGTGGGTACCATCCCCACTGGGGTTTTACCTTGGCAAGGGTTTCCTCGAGAACAAATAATGTGTTATGAGTTCTTTTGTTTTATTGCTAAACATGTTGTTTAGTTTCTTATGTTATGCATGCACTAAGACCATCTATTCCCATCTATAGCCACCTATGAGAATGTAACTTCTTGAAAACTAAATTTTATTTTATTATTCTAATTTGCATTTAATATAACCTTAAACCTAACCTATTAATGTAAAAACTCCAACATTCACCCCTTATTACATTGATTCAAATAAGGGTGTCCAAGCTGCAAGGTTTTTAAACCAACGCTCTAGAGACTTTGATGAAGTGCCTTCACCAATCCTCCTCACTCAATCAAGAAATATTGAATTGACTGCAATAGTGGATCTCCTGACCATGCTCATTCAAGAAATACCAAACTGTCTGCATTGCCGAATCTCATGGCTGCAAAGCCTAAAGTTGTTTGTAAAATCATGAATTCTCCCACCTCCCCTGCACAATGAGACACATTTCCTCAGAAATTCCACATCTCCTCCGGGTGTTTCTATTGCCTCCTCTAGTGCTTCACATGAGACACCTCTCTTTCGAAAGTCCGCATATCTTCTCAGTGTATCTAATATGTCCTCAAGCACTGTGGAAATAATCATCATTGATATGCCTCCACATGAGATGCCTTTCCTCCAAAAGTCCAGATCTCCTCCAAGTGTGTCTAACACATCCTCAAGTGCTCAAAAAAATCATATTCAAATCCTTTCCCCCCTCTCTCCTTGAAGGCACAATCATGCTGCCAAGCCCCCTCTTCTCTTCAGGGACACAAATATATCAAGTGCCCTCTTCTCTTTAAGGATGAATTTTCCAAGCCCTAGCTTTTCAGGGACACAAATAGGATGCTACTCATGCAATAAATCATCTCTGAGCGAGAAGCTAGCTCTAGATGATAAAACACATCCTGTTTCCATTTCCTCAAGCAACTTGTAATATCTTATTACACTTTATCCATTTTTTGATTCATGTAATTCCTTGAATGCCTTGTTACATATGATAAAGATGGCTTAAAAACAATGTGTGACATATGTATAAAAAGAATAATATATTGACTTCGATAAATGATGGACCCATAAACCTTAGACTTCTTGATGTGGAGGATCTGATGTATAACTATTACTTACACTTTATGATGAAACTGATCATATTGAGTATCTGTAGTTCATAATAAAATTTAGAATTACCTTAAACTCACCTTATTCATTGTCATTCATTTTTACCACCTTCAAATGTCATTAGGCACAAATGGTGCACCTCACAGATTTCTTATGCCTCTTCTAAGACCATTCAATCAATGAAACAAAACAAAAATATTTAGAAAGTCTCGTGCAAATGCAACCTTCAACCTCCCTAACCGCTCAAGGAAATGATTTGTTGGTATCCTCTGTGGTGCGGCATTTGTAGATAATATCACCTTCGTTGGTATCCTATTCTCATTGGAAAATAGAACCTCCGCCTTAGCATCAAGAGAACAAAAGAAGCACTAGTGACAATGGTTCTGCAAATGCCTCTTCATTGTAGTAACTCACCTCATCCATAAATATGTCTATGTGTAATACCACTCCAAAATAACCATGCCCAATTTAAATTCTTGAATCACATTTAATTATTCTAAATGACTATAGTAGTTTGATTTAATAACTGGCAAAATGGTTTTTATCCAGACGACCTTACAAATAAATATATTAAATCATACCTCGAAAACACACCACTCACCTATGATATCTCCTACACCTGGACTATAGATTTTTAACTTCTGATACATGCCAGTTTCAAATTTTTTGCAACTCTCCACATAACGATTATTTTGTATTCACATAATCTCAGTAGAAATGTTTATAAACTCATCATGTCTTCATAAAAAACTTGTATGTTGCAACTTTCTAACGGATTCGAATCCATTGAAGAGAATGGAAAGGAGATTTTCCTTATGAAAATTTGTTGTAGATTCTCATACCTTTGAAAATACTAGAATCACATCTCCTCTAATGGGGCTACCAATGCAGGAGTACTATCTCTTCTTCCAGCAAAATGATCAACCCTCTTCTTCCTCCAATAGTCTCAACACCATGAGAGACTGATTTCCATCATAGGCATAGAATCAAGGTAGCACTCTGATACCAAATGTAAGATCATATATGAAATAATCACTTCAATAATATTTGCATTGATTTGCATTTGATGTAATAAGATACCCTTACATTTATTAGCATTGTCTTTATAAGCCATTATCCCATCTATAACCACCTAGGGAAATGTAACTTCCTGAAAACTAACTTTTATTTTAGTATTCTAATTTGTATTTAATATAAACTAAAAACTAATCTATTAATTGAAATCTCCAACATGGTGTTCCTACCTTTACAACAACAATGATGAGTGCTAAAGTCTGTTCCATTGCAAGGTCAATGGCTAAATAAATGATGAATATTAATATATCAAACTTAATTATAAAACCCTTCTAGAGAGTTTCACATAAAGACTTGATGTAGTGTTCCATGAAGTTTTGTAAATGGTTGGTGTGTTGCATAATAATAAAAAATAAACAAGGGACACAAAATAATACTTGAGTGTACCTTTGGTTTGATGAAGTTGTTTATGTAGAATTTCTTGTTGCTTGATGTTCCTTGTATGATTTCTCTAGATTGAATTGGATTGTAGTGCTTACTAGACCTTATGGAGGATATATGGTGTTCTTTATATAGGAATCATAATGTTATTTTAATATGGTGTTCTTTATATAGGAATCATAATGTTATTTTAATATGGTGTTCTTTATATAGGAATCATAAGGTTAATTTAAGTATAGATTGACAAATAATGGTGAAAGACAAAAATCAAGATTAGATCATAGTAGGTAAAGGATGGTACTCTCAATACCAAAAATTTGAACTCTTTTTGGAAGGTGTAAGGAGTTTGAAACTTGAGTCAACAAAAAATTACACTTTTGAAAGGGAGGGCCAAGTATTGGAGCCCTTAATATAGGACATAGTCTTGGATTTTGTGTTTTATTATGATTTAATTGTAGGTACATTGGTAAAGTTTAGGGTATCATAGATGATGCAAGAAAGAACAGGGGGAGGGGCCAAATGCACACCCTAACCAGATCCACCTTGTAGAGATCAGACGCAGAAGAAACAAACACACAAATGAGAGAGAGATTACAGATATCATTCATATATTAACTTCAATTGATTCATACATGTTGAGCTGTAAGGTCTTCCCGATTTAGGCCACATGCTAGGATTTGAAACAATCTTCTATCTCCTAGCTTCTATCTCTGATGTCCTAATGCTAATGTCCTAACTACAAACAAATATTACATTATATACAAGAGGCTAACGAACAAGT
This sequence comes from Chamaecyparis obtusa, assembly GCA_027943335.1. Taxonomy (NCBI): domain Eukaryota; kingdom Viridiplantae; phylum Streptophyta; class Pinopsida; order Cupressales; family Cupressaceae; genus Chamaecyparis; species Chamaecyparis obtusa. The sequence continues at coordinate 60,021 of BSBK01009650.1, forward strand.
CGGCCTTCAGATCCACCATCAACGGAAGGAACAACCAAATCTAGGTCCACACACTTGCCAATGATAGATACCATCATTAAATCAGTGACCAAAATTATTTGCAAGACTTAGCCTCAATAGGAAACTAAAACAAATAACTCAATAAGCAAGGATTACCGAGTGCCAGACAAGCATCACTGAGCGCCAACGAAATTCACTGAGCGCCAGAGAGATAATCGACCAACCCCAGTAAATAAAGGAAATCGAGCAACACCGAACCAACTCGATCAAAGAAGGAACTGAGCAACACAGGAAAAGACAAACATGTTTTTGGTGACATAGGATTTCCAAGGACCCGAGATGCTCCTACATCAGACACCTAGGGTTATTTGAAAATGATTATCTGAATCATGAAATAGGTACGATCCGAGCTGAATCCAACTTAGATTGTGAAATCCATGAACTGTCTTCAATTAGTCTAGTCTTCCACTTTACCAGATATTCCATATAATGTTTACCTATTGTACTTTTGCCAATTCTTTGCTCCAAAATCTCCTCAGCTTCTTCTATTGGTTTCTTAGGATAATCATTTTGTATTGTCATTTCTTCATCCGACTCATGGTACTCATAAAAATCAGCAATGTTGAAAATAGGTGATATATCCATGTCATTAGGTAACTCAATCTCATAAACATTTCCACTATCAAATCTCTTCAAAATCATATAAGGTGCAAACTTCTTCATTTTCTGCTTCCCATATTCCAATAGGAAATCTTCCTTTCTTCAAATGAACCATTACTTCATCAACGATTGCAAAAGTCTTATGTCTTCTTGATCTATCAGCTTTGTCTTTGTATATCTGATTACTTTTCTCCAGCTTATATTTCACATCTGCATGTAGTGTCTTAATGTAATCAACAAACTTTACTCCTTCAACACTTCTCTTTCTTTCATCAGCAATATCCCTCAAATCTAATATACCTCTCAGTTGTATGCCATTTACAATCTGAAAGGGTGTTTTTCTAGTACTCCTATTCACTGAATTATTGTATGCAAAATCTTCTTGTGCCAACACAAAATCTCAATTACTCGGTGTGTCTCCAACTAAACATCTCAAAAGATTTCCTAAACTTCTATTGACAACTTCTGTCTGTCCATCGGTCTGTGGGTGAAATGTAGAACTATATTTAAACTCGATGCCAAACTTTCTCCAAAGGGTCTTCCAAAAGTATCCAACAAATTTACTGTCTTGGTCAGAGATAATACTCCTTGATAATCCATGCAATCTGAAAGTTTCCTTAAAAAAAATATCTGCTATATGTACTGCATCTGATGTCTTTCTATAAGGTATAAAATGTGCCATTTTAGAAAATCTATCCACAACAACAAATATATAATCATTACCTCTTACTGTCTTCGCTAAGCCAAGAACAAAATCCATACTGATATCAAACAGGTTTCTCAGGAACATAAATCGTTGTATACAATCCAGTATTCTAACTTACTCCTTTTGCAACTTGAGAAATTCCACAACTTTTCACAAATTTTTGAACATCTTTATACAACTATGGCCAAAAGTATTTCTCCTTAAGAAAATTCAATGTCTTATCAACACCAAAGTGTCCAGCCAAACCACTACTATGTTTCTCTTTTATCAAATTAGTTCTCATTGGTCCTCTCCGTATACACAACTGACTATCTTTAAACAACATACCTTCTTTAATGAAACATTCTTCCCATTTAGTACTCGGTTGATCTTGAATATGCGCTCTACACTTTCTCCACGGCTCAGAAATATCAGGATGAAATTCATATAAGAATTTCGCATGTCATCAAAGCCAAGAACTTCAATTTTCATCTCAGTCATCAAAGATCTCTTTCTACTCAATGCATTGGCAACTCGGTTAGTGACTCCACTCTTATGCTTTATCTCAAATGTATATCTCTGTAAATACTCAACCCATTTCATGTCTCTGATTCAACTTATTCTAACTACCCAAATATTGTAAAGCTTTATGATCGGTATACAACAAAAATTCACTCGGTATTAAATAATGTCTCCATTTCTTCAGTGCTTGAACAATAGCATAGAATTCTTGATCATACACAGAGTATTTCCTTTTTGCATCTTTCAACTTTTCACTAAAGAAAGTAACAGGTTTACCTTCTTGACTCAACACATCTCCTATTGCACTTCCACTTGCATCACATTCTACTTGAAATGCCTTATTGAAACCAGACAATGCCAAAAAAGGCAATTCAGCAACCTTCTGCTTCAGAGTCTCAAAAATTTTATCATCTCCATGTGTCCACTTGAATTCTCTTTTATCTCCTCTCATAGTCTCAGTCATAACATTACAAATTGAACTGAAAATCCTAATGAACTTTCGGTAAAAACTTGCCAAACCATGAAATGATCTTACCTCACTATCATTCTCAGGTGTAGGCCAATTCAAAATAGCTTCAACCTTTTCAGGATCCATTTTCAAACCATCAACTGAAATCACAAATCCCAAATACACAATCTCCTCTTTCATGAATGAACACTTTTCTAGATTTATCAGCAACTTTTCTTCTTTCAAACTCTGCAATACTTGTTTAACATGCAACAAATGTTCTTCTCTAGTCTTACTGAATATCAGAATATCATATAGGTATACAATTAGAAATTTACCCAACAATTTTTTCAAAACTTCATTCATCAACCTCATAAAAGTACTCCGTGCATTAGTTAAACCAAAAGGCATAACCAACCACTCATACAAACCTTCGTTTTTTTGAAAAGAAGTCTTCCACTCATCACCTTCTCTGATTTTGATATGATGATACCCTCTTATTAAATCAATTTTGACAAAATACTTTTCTCCAGTCAATTTGTCCATTATACCATCCATTTTTGGTATAGGAAACCTATATTTCACTGTTATCTTGTTGATTGCTTTGGAATCAATACACATTCACCATTCTCCATTCTTCTTAGGTGCAAATACAATAGGTATTACACAAGGACTAAAAAATTCTCTGATCAAACCTTTCTGAAACAATTCTTGAATCTGTCGGTTCAATTCCTGATTCTCGATAGGTGTCAACTGATGTGGTGCCTTATTCGATAAACTAGCTCCAAGGATTAGATCTATGCAATGATCAATACTTCTCTTCTTTGGAAAACCATCAAGTACATTATTAGAAATGATTTCACTATACTGAGTGAGTAACTTATCAATCTTCTCATAGACACTATCCTCTATTTTCTTACTTGATTTGTTAGGAATCACAACAAAACATACATCATTGTTCTTCAAATCCTTAACAAAGTTTCTTCCTTCCAGTAAGAAAAGTTTCACAAATGTGCAAACATTACTAACAGGTTCTTCAATTAAAGGAAAAAAGATTTGTCTTCTTCCATCTGTCCAAATAGTGTATTTATGCAATCTCCCATCATATATAGCATGTCTATCATATTGCCAAGGTCTACCCAAAAACATATGACAACAATCCATAGGCATGATATCACATAACACTTTATCATAGTACTTTCCAATTTTCAAATTCACATAACATTGTTCACTTACCAAGAGTGTATGCGCATCTTTGATCCATGAAATCTAATAAGGCTTCGGATGTTCCAACCTTTTCAACTGCAACTTTGTAACCATTTCCTCAGATGCCAGATTCTCCGAGCTACCGTTCTCAATGATTACCTTCCAAACTTCATCATAAACTCTACATCTCATCTTGAACAAACTTTTCCTTACCAGATCTTGCTTATTACTTTCACTCCAAAGTGCTCTCCTTACCATCAAGTTCTTTTCCTTCTCAGGTTCATTTGGTGACTCTTCTTGCACCAAAGCATTTCTATTGTTACCGACCTTCTTACTTGTGTGTATTCACTCAAATGATCTATGTTCTTCTTTTCCAAAATTGTAATAAGTTCCTCGGAAACCACCTCTATTATAACCACCTTAGTAGTTACTGCCTCTACCTTTAGATGAACTTTCACCTTTCCACTCAGTCTTGCCTTTATCCAGATTTGTCTTTTTAGGTTCGGATCTACTATTTTCACCATAAGATCTGCCTCTTCCTCTAGGGATTCTACCACCTCTACCTCTTTTTCTTTGCTCATGTCTCTTGTTCAATTTTTCCTCAGTTTTTAATGCAAATTGATAAGCCTCTTATATATTATCCAATTTGACCACACTGATTTCCTCTTGGATGGAAACTCTCAAACCATTCAAGTATTGACCAATTCTTTCCATCTGATATCTAATCTATAGAATTCCTCAGTATATTCTTTTTTCGAGCTATCTTTCTGCCTCAAACTTTGCATTCACTTAACTAGGTTAATTTGATAATCACGAGGTAAAAACTTTCCTTTCAATTTATTCACCCTTGTATTACATACCTTGATGTTGTCTTTGCCTTTCCTCTTTCTATCCAACTGCAGATGTTCCTACCACAAGGATGCATGACTTTTCAACTTTTTGCTTGCAATTTTCACCGTCTTTTCCTTAGGTACATTTTCATATTCAAAATATTTTTCCATCTCAGTGATCCAGTCCACTAATTCATCAGAATCCAATTTTCCACTATACTCAAGAGGATTAAAGTGTGGTGTAGACTTCAGATTTGTCAAAGCCTTCAACTATCTTTCCTCACCTTGATCCATCGTTGGTGTAGGTTCTACATCACCTTGTTCTTCCTCAATTTCATCATCACTAACATCTTCAAGATGTCTTCCTCTTCTCTGGACTATTTCAATAGCTTCTAATCTAGCAACAAGTTGTCTCAACATGTCTGCCAATCCTGGTTTTGCATCTCGCTTCCCATGAACCATCTTGAAACCCTCTACAATTGTAGGCCAGATCACAATCTGCTACACCAAATTAAATCAACTAGGGCTTGACAAGAAGGAACCCTCAAACCTAGATTCGCAAACCTAGATCCAGATCTGACCTCACTCTAATACTACCTAACACAAGGAAGGATAGGGACAAGGGACAAATGCACACCCTAACTAGATCCACCTTGCAAAGATCACATGAGGAAGCAACAAACACACAAGTGAGAGAGAGAGAGAGAGAATGCAAATATCATTCATATATTAACTTCAGTTGATTCATACATGTCGGGCTATAAGGCCTTCCTGGTTTAGGTTAGATATTAAAATCAAGTATCGAAGTCCTCCAACATGCGAGGATCTGAAACAATCTTCTATCTCCTAGCTTCTATCTTTGATGTCCTAATACTGATGTCCTAACTACAAACAAAGATTACATTATATACAAGAGGCTACTGAACAAGTCGATCTTCACATCCACCATCAATGGAAGGAACAACCAGATCTAGGTCCAAACACTTCCCAATGATAGATACCATCATTAAATCTGTGACCAAAATTAATTGCAAGAGTCGGCCTCAACAGGAAACTAAAACAAACAACTCGATAAGAAAGGATAATTGAGTGCCCAGGAAATTCACCTAGTGCTAGAGAGATAACCGACCAACCTTGGTAAACAAAGGAAACCGAGCAACACCGAACCAACTCGGTCAGAGAACGAACCGATCAACACAGGAAAACACAAACATGTTTTTTGGTGACACAGGATTGTCGAGGACCCGAGATGCTCCTGCATCAATAGAGAATAAACGGGTTTAAAATAAACCATGGGAATGCATAATAAAGAAAGTGTAAAATTTTTGGGGTAAACAATTGAAGACACTTTAAGACCAAACTCTACTTTTACTCAGATAATAAAATATGAAAATAAATAAATTACTATGTTTATACAATTTCCTTTGATTTCAGTAAACAACCATGTAGATATACATTATAATAGATGTACATTTGGAGACCCTTTCAACACTATACACGATACATTGATTCATTTACAATCAAACAAGTAATTTGATGTCATACAATAACTTATAGATTATTTTGGCATAAAAAATTGGTTCAATGATAGTCCCTTTGTATGAATAACTAATTGTTATATGTATGGATCTTGTCATGCTCTTACAATGGAAGAATATCTTCGCACTATACTGGTGCCTTTAAACCCTTGACAAAGGGATTAAATGTAGTAACAATTCCAAAAAGGGGGGAAATGAAGATTAAGTAAGAAAATGTTACATGACAACAATTTATGGATAAGGGGTCAATCGAGATTACTTAAGAACTACTAGTAGGAAATGGTTACCAAACAACATACATAAATAAATTGACAATAATATGCAACAATTAAATTATTAATGGATGTATCTATTGCAAAGATAATAGTCACAATGGAGATGCATGATTCCCTCTCATTTAGGGATATGCAAAGGAGAGAAGAAACCAATTCAAGGATCATAGAATCAATATATTAATCATCACCATAAATGAAGAATAAGAAGTAGGAATAACTTTAAAAATCCTCTCTTTAAAAAGATATAAATTCCTTGTGAATCTTTCATTTTTAAGACATTAATATTTATTGGTGAATGTTTCCTTCTAAGAAAAATTATTTTTATTGGCATATTTTTAACATCAAAATTTGTTTAATAGAAAATTTTGGTCAATCTTGGAAAATAATTAGGAATATGTGTTAATTACTATGGCCAATTCTTTCATTTAAAAAAAGTTTTGAAAGAAAAGTGGAGGCCTTAAGGTGGAAATCATTAATGAGTTTAAAGGGTAGAATCTATAATATTTATTTAGTACTATTAATTTAAAATAATATAATAGCCCTCTTTATATTTTCTTTGTAATGCTATGGGGCTGAAAATTGCTTTAGACCATTGATTTCCATTGAAACCAACAATTTAAAAGCAATTTTAACTCCCATGAGCATAGCACATCATATGTATATTTTACCTCATGGATTACAATGATGGCCATTAAGTTATATTTTAAATCAATGGTTGCAAGTAAAGATTAGGGATATAGTCCTAAATTAACTAATTATTAGGATATACTATTTGTAAATTAATTTAGATTTTGACAATAACATATAAACCTTGCAAATTTGATCTAATCATTTATCAAATAATGTTGTATATCTTTAAGTTAAAAAATTTAATAAAATAAATGCTTTTGTGATTAAATAAGACTAAAATAAAGTTTTGAAAAAAATGTGGCAAATCAGGGCACCTTAAAACTTACATTATTAGCCAATTTTTTATTCCGAAATTTTAACTATTAGCTAATTGGCAAATATTAAAGCCACAAAGAAATCACTAGCAAGAAGTATAATTCACAATCAATTCAAATTACCAATCAAAAAAACCAATTGAGCAATACATCTAACTAGTAATATAATTTAGAAAACAAATTCAAGCAATGCTCAATGTAGAAGCATTCAAATGTTTACATGTCAATCCATCAAGAAATTTTAACCAACAATATCATAGAAAATATACCACGTGATCAATTCTGAATTCTATGTAGTATTTTCAAATTGGATGTGTTCAAACTCACAAGGTGGGTTAAGGTTTGGAAGGACAAGGTCTTTTCATGCCAATTGCAATGGCATTGAAATGCCACTATTGAGTTAGGGATGAGGTCTTGTAATTCAAAAATTTTGCAATCTTTTCCTAGGGAATTCATAATTTGATCAGCTTTGGGTATTGTTGTATGATTTCTTGAACTAAATAAGAGTATAAATTCCTAATCTTTTATAAAGATATTATCAAGTCTTATTCTTTTATGGAACAACTAAGGAATATCCCAAAACAAGACCCTAGAACTGGTATCAAAGCTTTGATCATGCTAGTCTAAGGATACAAAAAAGTATATATAATTGACCGAAAGAGCTCAAAGAGATTTGGAAAGAAAAGGAGAAAACTAGGAGCAAGAAAGAGCCTTCGAGAGAGAGAAAGGAAAAAAATAGTATTAAGAAGCAACTCAATTCAAGGTAATCAAATGTGCGATCATGAAAAAATTAAATAAATGATTTTTTATCTTTATCAAGATATAAGAAGAAACAACACAATTGGTTCTTCAAGCAATTGAAAACATGAGTAATGCAATGAATATTTTAAGGATTAAACAAGCAATAAAAAAATACATTATTTCAAACCATTTTAAGAATGATATTATGAATATATTAAGAGTAACTTGGCTTACATTCTTACCTAGAGAATGAAACCACAAAAAGAGTCCAACATGATGACAAATAACAAGTATCAATGTGTGGAAGAAAATTCAAGAATTGACTTGACCTTAAAAGACATTCCACTTAGTTAATATTTTAGTGCAAGATGAAGACGCACCTCAAGAGGATAAGGGAGGCAATCCAACAAATATTTATAAAAATGGGTAAGCAAGATGACTCATTTGACTTTTGGTGGTTTAAGAAAGAACACTTCTTGAGTGTGTTTCCATTGATATAATAAATGAATGCGTAAAACCTCCAATTGTTATCTATCATTATCTTGATATTTATCAACCTTAAAATAACTTTTTTGTTATTGATAGAGGAATCCTAGATCTCAAAACACTAACTAAACTACTAATTTTTGTCAAAAGTATTAAATACTCAACTAGACCTCATAATTACTACTTAGACTATATGAAACCACTCACTTCTAGTAGTAGAATTAAGGAAGAAGTCTCAAAACAATATCATTACAATGGAGTTTCTCACACATATAACACTTGAAATAATAAATAAAATAAAAATATCCTTCCTTGTTTTCTATCTTTTCTTCCTCCACATCCTTAACTTCTACAGTATGTTGGTAAGGTGTGTCATCTTGTTGAGAGGCTTCACACTACTCAAACTAAGATCTCACTTTGGAATTTTATTCAAGTGTCACCTAAATAGAATGAGATGAGAAGTCTTATAAAAGGTTATTATCTCAACTTCTACAAGATTGAATGATGTAGCAACCTTGTTTGGTTGCATGCATGCAACAAAGATATATATTATATTCTTGCCACATGAAGTACATATTATTATATGAATCCTACTCTCCATTTCGAATTTAATCTTATATTTAATGTCATGCTTGGTTGGCTTAAATAAATTTTCTTTAAAGGAAAGAAATAGAAACAAAATTTGGAAACTTATGACCAGTCTTTGTAGAAATTGCACTGTAAAGGAGTGCAAAGCTTCCTAACAATATTTTTAAGACTATAAGATATAACTTGTTTTTGTGTGTTTTTGATTTATTATTGGAATAACTGTTGGCATAGCAAGTTGGAGATTGTTGATTTATGTTGTTGCTGGTAAAGACATCATTGGTATACATGATAATCAGTTATATGTTTGTCATTGATGTCAAAATATTTGGCATAATGTTTTGACTTGTTACTATATCTATCAGAAGGAAAATATTGTTGTTGTAGTGAGAAGTTAAATAAGGTAAAGGATATCTTGATAGGAACCTTACCGGGTAATAGTTAAGACAAACAATGGTGAACAGATGAATGATTTGATTGTTTATCAGAATATGCTAAGGAGTTAGCTAAATGATGGTATTCATAAATATGTTAATCCGATATGAGTAAAGGCTAAGGTAATTTGATTAAGATACTTACCAGTAAACTATTGTCTTATCTGTACACTGAATAAAGTCTTATTAGTACAAAGGAAGTCTTATCGGAGATAGGAGAGAGAAGAATAGATCAGGAAACAAGAAGGCAGGAAGACTCAAGCATAATCTAAGGAGAAAGATGATGACACAAAGATCAATGTAAAACATATTAAGAAAGTTTCTACAAGAGTAAAATGGTTTATTAATTAGCGAGTTGACAAGGATATAAAGAAAAGAAATATGGATGGTTAGATTTGATATGAACGATACAAATCATTGGATTTAGCTTTAGTGTTTATGATTGAGGAAATATACTTTAGGAAGAAGAAAGAAGAATTTTAGTATCATGATGAAGAAAAGAAGAAGATTGTGGTGAAAGACTGGATATTGATGAAACATAGAAGTTAATTCGAGAAGTATTATTGTGATAATAGAGAAGGATACAGAGAAGAAGAATGAATTGAATTGGTATGTTATTGTTTTAAGGAAGTTTATTGGATTTGAATTAGCACGATTAGTGTGAACTATAGATCATTTGTTAGTTGTTACTCTAACAATTGTGATAGTAAAATCCTTTATCATGTCACCCTAACAGGTCTATTGTAAAATTCTCTAACCAGGTGGAACTCACAAAAGGGTGTCTAAAATAATCTAACCAGGTTACTCCTAATAGAGTAAAAGACTCAAACAACTCTCCAGGAAAATCCCTTAACCAGGTAGCATTTAACTGTTCTTTTGTAAATGTAATTGGGTGGGCCTTTAACAAGGCAAGCTCTTAACCAAGTGTATTCTAGAAGAGTACAATTATTTGTGGGCATTGTTCTCAGACAATAGTTTTCACCCTAATCGGGTTTCCACAAGATCTAAATAGTGGTGTTATTATTGTGTGAATGATTTTATTTGTTGCATGGATGTTTAATGTCCAATTAACTGATAATAATTTTATATGTTAAAATATATCTTAATTGGTAAATCTATTTAAACAAGTGTTGGGATTGTAGAATTTAGTTTGGTTTGGTAATTACTGATTCACCACCCTTCCCTCTCAGTAACTAATCCTATAGGTCTACAAGGGACTACTTGTGATTTTAGATGTCAAAAAAGACACTTTGAAGGTATAATTTAAACTATGACTTGGAATTCAAATAGTAGTGGCTATGTTCAAAATGAAAAATACTGTTGGCAAGCTGACTATACTAGTGTATATGACTAAGATTAGTGTTTTCATTATGGCAAAAAAGTCCTACAGAGTTTTTGTGTCAGCGCACTCACTCATAAGATCAGAATTCGACTAAGTATGGAGGACTAGATAGTTAGTGAAGCACCTGATGAACAGAGAATCAATGCACACGTGTATGACCGAGTTTTGGTATGCACCCTTGAAGATAAGATTTTGAGTATCTAATCATGCTAATTCTAAGAACGCATGATCAGATAAGTTAGTATGAAGAAGTTACATTGAGTTAAAGTGACATATTCAATAAGCGGTAGAACATAACAGCTCAACATGCAACTGATATGAAAGATTTTGTTTAGTGATTATAATATTGTTTTGTAAAGAATATGCGCCTATTGTATTTGTGTTATAGACATGTTAATATCATTTTATGTAAACACACTTGAGCCAATTGATTTGGAAGTGTTGTATGTAATAGGTTATAGGCCGACTCAGTAATTAGTTTTGGTTGCGCCTATATATAAGACATGCGGTTTTGTATTTGAGTATGCAGTCGATAGAGAAGATGAAATAAGAAGCGAAGAAGTATGCGAAGAGCAGTAAGAATGTTATAGAGCTTTACAAGAGGTTAAAGCATCAGTACATCAAAGGAATTGACCAGACAAATAGTGTCATAGCAGTAGTTCACCATTGCAGATATAGTGTATATTTGATATCTAGGAGGTTGTAGCCTTCCTTATTGAGCAGTGAGCTCTAGAAGTGAGCCATCCACCCCTAATAGGGTTTGTTACTTCAAGATTCCTAACAGGGTCTGACCCTTGACAAGGTCATTGTACTTAAGCATTATAATGACTGCTCCTAACAGGGCAAAGAGATATTAACAAGTTCATAATACACAAGTACAATTATTAGTGGGTATTAATTCCCACCAGGGTTTTTCCTTTGGCCAAGGTTTCCCCGTAATCATATCTGGTGTTATGTGTGATGGTTGTTTGCGTTACATACTTTAATATTCAATTCAAAAATTAAGCTATTGTGTTCAGTTTCAAGTATCATAAATTAATATTATAGAACACTGATTCACCCCCCCTCTCAATGTTCCCATTCCTAAAAATTGGTATCAGAGCTTTGGTCTTCTGAGAGAAGTTTAACCACTTGAGGAGATCATGGATACAAGAGAAGTGAAACATCTGAAGAAGAATCTTGAAGCAGCTCTTGAAGATCTTGACAGATCTAAAAAGGAAATAAAAGAATTGAAATTGAAGGTTAGTGGTGCACAAGTATTCATCAAGAAACTTAGAAAATACTTGAAGGATTATTCAAATAATTATTTGGGAAAAATGGTCAAAACGCTGAATGAAGAAAACATGTCTCTAAAGGATCAGATTGAAGAATTGGATGTAAAATTATTCAACAATCTGGAAGCCTATGAAGAGTAGATCAAAGAGAAAAAATAGTTGGATGAAGAACTAAGGCAAGTAAACATGAAAATCTTGGAGTTGGAGAACATCAAGAAAAAGGTGGAATCTGAATTGACTGAAGCAAAGAATCACATTGAAAAAATGCACACAAGTAAGGATCTAATAGAGTCACAGTTGAATGCACAAAAGATTAAAGGGGATACCACTGGTATTGGATTCAATGAAGCTCAATTTCAGATTGATGCTATGTGAGATAGAGTGAAACCCCTTGAAGAATCTACAGAAGCCAAGAAGATTAAAAATTAGACTAAAACTATAGCAGAACCATCTAAGGATGAGTGCAAGCCAGTAAACTGAACTTGTTATGCCTGTAACAAGCATGGACATATAGAAAGAGATTATAAAGAGGTAAGGCCTTTCAATGGTTATTATTATTCATGCAATAAGTTTGGTCATAGAGCTATGAATTGTAGATCAAATCAAAGAAGTCAGACTTAGTATAATTAGAGAAATCATCCACAACAAAATGTTAGAAGTCCTCATAACATTACATGTCAGATATGTAATTATAATGGTCACAATGCTAGACAATGCAGTATGGTAACTCACATCAATGTGTCGAGGAATCTAAGGCCTCTAGTTATTTGTCACACTTGCAAAGACAAGAAAGACCTAATGAGTCTCAAAATTCAATTTTGGATAAATGTGGAGAAGTTGAGTTTGTGAAAGCTACAAAAGTAAAGAAAGACAATGTTGATGACTATTTATTGGATGCATCTATAATGGATGCACCCTCAACTTCAGGATGAATGACCCTCATGGTCATAGGGGCAGCTAGATTATCTGAAGACCCTTGCGCGGCTGGTATAGTCACCCTCTGAGTATGCACCTTTGGTTATAGTAGTTCGGATACTATTTGATGTAGTATGTAAGAGTGCATTGCCTAATTAATTTTAGAAACAAAGATTGGAATTCTTTGTTGCATGCTATGTTTACGGGGCAAGCATTAATGACGGAAAATTGATTTATTAACCATTAGAGTTCTATTATCCTCACGTTTGCATTCAAGTTCAAGCGAATTGAAGAGAAGGATATCAAGCTTATGCCAATCATATTGGGTTATAAGTTTTAGCATGCAAACGACATGAATAGTGTGTCCGCAACCACTATTTTAGCAGCTATCAGAATTGTGAAGGAAAATGGATAGTTCAACTTGTGTGAGATCTTGCACGCACAGTTGATGGATAACATAAGGGCTATCAAACATGATAAGAGAAAGATATTCAGGTTTGGGTCACTTATCATCTATATGTACTTTCATATAGTCGGTAAAGTCTCTAATCTATACCTTGATAAGAGTTTACCTACAATGCCGCAAATTTCATTTAAACAATCATCTGAGAGAACCTTGAAAGACTACATGGAATTAAAAATAAAGACATTCAGAATAAAGATGTAGAGAATGTATAGGATACCTGGGAGTATTGAGGAGAAGTATAAGGACAACATTTTTTTCATGGTAGAGACAGACATCACACATATGGAAGCTGTAGAGCCTAGAACTAAGTGGATTCATCTACTTGGTTATGAAGTGGAGGAACATGTTTTGGAAGCTTATCCACAAGTTCTCCTATCTGCGCCAAAAGATCCTAATGAGCCAAGATAGGGTACCTATGAGGAGAAGACCAGACAAGTAGATTCAGTCCTATATACAGTGCTACGACCAAGAGAAAAGCATCAAAGATCACCTCTGAGATACTGAAAGTCCATGGTGTCACACAAGAAGACCTAGATAAGGCAAGGGAAGCCAAGATTGCTATGCAAATTGAGAGGACACCCTCTTCAAAAGTGAAAACAGAGAAGACTAATGATCCTATGGAGAAGAAGAAAAAGATAGTAGAAAACAGTCCTGCACCCACACCTACTATTGATCCGGAGTCCACTCCATCTCCTAAGCCAAGTTAGATGCCTAAGAGGAAGAAGCAGAGCATCACAAGCCATCCATCTTCGACAAGATCCATGAGAAGCCAAGGCAGAAAATCTCAAGCACCTCCTGAGGTAGGATTCAGACTGAATCTTGAAGTATTGAGAATAAGAGTGGTTGATGAAGGAAGGATTGATCAAATTGCCAAGTTCTATGACAAATATCATGAGAGATAAATCAGAGATCCACGGTATGATAATAAAACACATGATCAGGTTCAAGAAGTTAGTCTTGGAACTTAGGACAATAGTTCCTGACCAAGTATTGAATATATACTTGATTCACTAAAGAGACAAGCAATTGAAGAAGATTTCAGAATAAGGGAAAAGACACTAGATGATAACCTCCCATTGTGTTCATTTGAAGATAAAACATTATTGTTGGAATTGGTGAAGCCTCACCTTAGAACCAAGCTGAGAACCTTGCAGATTATGAATAAGGACTATGAGTTGGTTTCCAAGGAGGCTGAAAAGGCATTTGAGAAGGTATCTATGGATAGACACATGTATCCATCCTCTGCGCCTGCAACCCAAGTTCCCTCTAAGCAAGTCAAAGTAGTTGAGATTTATATTGCACCGATAACAGGTCCACAAGATTCTGCGCCTATGCCTGAAGCTAAGGAGGACACTATAATGATTGATAATGTTGAAATATCAATGGCAGAAATAGGTAATGACTTATATAAGTTTGAGGAAGTATTTGTGATCACTAAAGAAGTAGAAATTCTATGCGCTGATATTTCACCCAAGCAACACAAAGAAGTTCAGATTGAAGACATAACTGGACAAGAAGAAGAAGAGGAGAAAGAAGAAGAAGAGGAGAAATAAGAAGAGAAGGAAGATGAACCTGCAGATGAGCCCTCTATTGAAATACCTGTGAAGGTTAAGACTAAAGTTATGGACAACACACCTCTCACTCCCAAGCCATCAATGTCATTGTTGTCAGGTGTGACTCCTGACACAACCAGTTTAGATTCATGGGGAGAAGAAGACCTAATAAAGATCAAGGTGTTAGCAATGGAGAACGCAAAGGAGAAACAAGTAATGAGGAATCCATTATTTGTTGAATTAGTAAGCATACTAAATAGTCTACTGCCTATAGAGAAGAAGGTATCAAGTGTACATTCAATGGATGCTATCAACACCATCTTGACATTCTTCAAATAAAATCTCTCAAGTCTTGAGGAATTAGCATCCAAGATTGCACAGGAGAAATATCGAAAGAAGAGACTGAATGAATTGACCGGTAGCTTTGCACTTGACCTCAATTCTCTAAAGGTTGGTCAAGCATTATTGAAGGATATAGCAGCAAAAGGAAGGAAAATAATTGCTGATTGTATGAACAAAGATAAATTGACTACATACCATTCCAAAAAGATTCAGGAAGCAAAACCTATGATGGAAGTAGTGAGAAAATCAGTGGAAGATCCCTCCATAGATATAAATATGTGTAATAATGTCTCCCAAGGAAAAATGGATAAAATTGAGAAGGAAGAGCAAGAAATGGCTAAGATAAGGGATAGGCAAGCACAGTTAAGACATGCACTTGCACCCTCATTTGATGTGTTGAATCAAAATATCAAAGAGACAGATGCCACCATTGTAACATATAACCAAAGTCCCTGTATAGAGTTAGAAAAGATGAAGAAGTTAACTTATGCACTATGCACCCATCTCCAAATAGTAGATGCAGTCAAGGCATTTTGGCAGCAAGAGACCCAAGACCTTAATATTGCAAACTCGAATGTACTCACTATGTAAGTACTTGTAGTTTTATTTTTGAGCACCTTTGTCATTATTGTCAAAGGGGGAGTAGAGAAATATGGGAGAAATATGGAGTAGTGTATATGATGTAAAGGGGAGTAGAGTATATAATAGAAGAGAGATATAATATAGAGTATATGATGTACATAAAAGATAAGGATATATGTTAGAAAGTTTTTTGAAGACGTTGTTTAGCAACTTCGCCATATTCCTTTGTTGGCATTAAAGATAAAGGGGGAGATTGCTGCAAGGTTGACTATACTAGTGTATATGACTAAGATTAGTGTTTTCATTATGGAAACAAACTCATATAGAGTTTTGGTGTCAGGGCACTCACTCATAAGATAAGAATTCAGCTAAGTATGGAAGACTGGACAGTCAGTGAAGCACTTGATGAATAGAGCATCAACGCACGTACATATGACCAAGTTATTGTATCCACCCTTGAAGATAAGCTTTTGAGTATGTAATCACATGTTAAGTCTAAGACTGCATGATCAGATAAAGTTGGTATGAAGAAGTTACATCGAGTTGAAGTGACACAATCAGTAACTGGCAGAACAGAATAGCTCATACAACCGATAGAAAAGATTTTGTTTAGCGGTTATAATATTGTTTTGTAAAGGCTATGCGCCTATTGTATTTATGCTATAGACATCTTAATATCATTCTATGTGAACACGTTTGAGACAATTCATTTGGAAGTGTTGTATGTAATAGGTTATAGGCCGACACAGTAATTAGTTTTGGTTGCGCCTATATATAAGACATGCGGTTTTGTATTTGAGTATGGAGTTGATAGAGAAGATGAAATAAGAAGAGTATATGTATGCAAAGAGCAGTAAGAATGTTATATATCTTTACAAGAGGTTAAAGAATCAGTGCATCAAAGGAACTAACCAGACAAACAATGTCATAGCAGAAATTCACCCTTGTAGATATAGTGTATATTTGATATCTAGGAGGTTGTAGCCTTCCTTATTGAGCAGTGAGCTCTGGCAGTGAGTCATCCACCCCTAATAGGGTTTGTTACTTCAAGACTCCTAACAGTGTCCGACCCTTGACAAGGTCATTGTACTTAAGCATTGTAATGACTACTCCTAACAGGGAAAAGGAACATTAACATGTTCATAATACACAAGTACAATTATTAGTGGGTATTAATTCCCACTGAGGTTTTGCCTTTGGCCAATATATCCCCATAACCATATCTGTTGTTATCGTTACGGTTGTTTTCTTTACATGCTGTAATATTCAGTTCAACAATTAAGTTGTTGAGTTAAGTTTCAAGTATCAAAAATTAATATTATAGAACATAGATTCACCCCCCCACCTCTTAGTGTTCCCATGTCTAACAATTGGTATCAGAGCTTTGGTACTCTGAGAGAAGTTTTTCCACTTGAGCAGATCATGGATATAGGAGAAGGGAAACATTTGAAGAAGAATCTTGAAGAAGCTCTTGAAGATCTTGACAGATGTGAAAAGGAAATAGAAGAACTAAAATTGAAGGTCAGTGGTGCACAAGTATTCATCAAGAAACTCATAAAAGAATTGAAGGATTGTTCAAACAATGATTCGGGAAAAAAGGTCAAAAAGCTAAATGAAGAAAACATGTCTCTAATTGATCAGATTGAAGACTTGGATGAAAAATTATTCAACAATCAGGAAGCCTATGAAGAGTAGATCAAAGAGAAAAAATAGTTGGCTGAAGAACTGAGGCAAGAAAACATGCAAATCTTAGAGTTGGAGAGCATCAAGAAAAAGGTGGAATCTGAATTGACTGAAAGAAAGAATCACATTGACAAATTGCACACAAGTAAGGATCTAATAGAGTCATAGTTGTATGCATAGAAGATTAAAATGGATACCACTGGTATTGGATTCAATGAAGCTCAAGTTCAGAGTGATGCTATGCGAGATAGAGTGATACCTCCTGAAGAATCTATAGAAGCCAAGAAGACTAAAAATTAAACTGAAAGTATAGAAGAACCATCTAAGGATGAGCGCAAGCTAGTAAATGGAACTTGTTATGCATGTAACAAGCATGGACATATAGCAAGAGATTGTAAAGAGGTAAGACCTTTCAATGGTCATTGTTATTCATGCAATAAGTTTGGTCATAGAGCTATGAATTTTAGATCAAATCAATGAAGTCATACTCAACATAATCAAAGAAATCTTCAACAACAGAATGTTAGAAGTCCTTAGAACATTACATGTCAGATATGTAATTATAATGGTCACAATGTTAGACCATGCAGTATGGTAACTCACATCAATGCGCCGATGAATATAAGGCCTCCAATTATTTGTCACACTTGCAACAAGGCTAGACACATCTCATTAAAGTTTTGCAGATCACAAGCACAAAGACAAGAAAGACCTAATGAGTCTCAAAATTCAATTTTGGATAAATCTGGAGAAGTTGAGTTTGTGAAAGCTACAGAAGATATGAGCATGAATTGTACAAAAGTAAAGAAAGACAATGTTGATGACTATGTATTGGATGCATCCGTAATGGATACACCCTCTACTTCTGGATGAATGACCCTTATGGTCATAGGGGGAACTAGATTAGCTCAAGACCCCTACGCGGCTGGTATACTCACCCTTTGAGTATGCACCTTTGGTTATAGCAGTTTGGATACTATTTGATGTAGTATACAAGAGCACACTACCTAATTAATAGCAGAAATGAAGATTGGAATTCTCTGTTGCATTCTGTGTTTACTCAGGAAAAATTAATGATGGAAAATTGATTTATTAACCACCGAAGATCTATTATGCTCACATTTGCATTCAAGTTTGAGCCAGTATCAAGCTTATGGCGATGATACAGGGTTATAATTTTCAGCATGCAAACAGGGTGAATAGTGTGTCCCCAACCACTATTTTAGCAGCTATCAAAATTGTGAAAGAAAATGGAGAGTTGAACTTGTGTGAGATCTTGCGTGCACAGTTGATGGATAACGTAAGGGCTATCAAACATGATAAGAGCAAGATATTCAGGTTTGGGTCACTTATCATCTATATGTACTTTGATATAGTCAGTAAATTCTTTGATCTATACCTTGATAATAGTTTACCTACAATGCCACAAATTTCATTTAAAGTGTCATCTGAGAGAACTTTGGAAGACTACATGGAATTAGAAATAAAGACATTCAGAATTAAGATGCATAGAAGGTATAGGATACCTGAGAGTATTGTGGAGAAGTATAAGGATAATATTTGTTTCATGGTAGAGATAGACATCGCATGCATGGAAGCTGTAGAGCCTAGAAATAAGTGGATTCATCCACTTGGTTATGAAGTGGAGGAACATGTTTTGGAAGCTTATGCACAAGTTCTCCTATCTGTGCCAAAAGATCCTAATGAGCCAAGATGGGGTACCTACGAGGAGAAGACCAGATAAGTAGATTCAGTCCTAGACAGTGTTGCGACCAAGAGAAAAGCATCAAAGATCACCTCTGAGATATTGAAAATCCACGGTGTCATAGAAGAAGACCTAGATAAGGTAAGGGAAGCCAAGATTGCTATGCAACTTGAGAGTGCACCCTTTTCAGATGTGAAATCAGAGAAGACTGATGATCCTTTGGAGAAGAGGAAAAAGATAGAAGAAAACACTCCTGCACCCACACCTACTATTCATTTGGAGTCCAGTCCATCTCTTGAGCCAAGTAAGATGCCTAAGAGGAAGAGGAAGACTGTCACAAGCCATCCATCTTCAAGATCCCCGGGAAGCTAAGGCAGAAAATCTCAAGCACCTACTGAGGTAGGATTCAGACCAAATCTTGAAGTATCGAGAATAAGAGTGGTAGATGAAGGAAGGATTAATCAAGTTGGCAAGTTCTATGACAAATATCATGAGATAGATAAATTCGAGATCCATGGTATGATAATAAAACACATGATCAAGTTGAAGAAGCCAGTCTTGGAACTTAAGACAGTAGTTCCTTACCAAGTATGGAATATACTTGATTCAGTAAAGAGACAAGTAATTGAAGAAGATTTCAGAATAAGGGAAAAGACACTAGATGATAACCTCCCATTGTGTTCATTTGAAGAGAAAACATTATTGTTGGAATTGGTGAAGCCTCACCTTAGAACCATGCTGAGAACCTTGCAGATTATGAATAAAGACTATGAGTTGGTTGCCAAGGAGACTGAAAAGGCATTTGATAAGGTATTTATGGATAGACATATGTATCCATCCTCTGCACCTGCAACCCAAGTTCCCTCTAAGCAACTAAAAGCAGCTGAGATTCCTAATGCACCGATAACAGGTCCACATGATTCTGTGCCTATGCCTGAAGCTAAGGATGAGACTATAATGATTGATAATGTTGAAATATCAATTGTGGAAATAGATACAGACTTAGATAAGTTTGAGGAAGCATTTTTTATCACTGAAGAAGTAGAAATTCTATGCGCTAATAATTCACCCAAGCAACAAGAAGAAGTTTAGATTGAAGACATAACTGGACAAGAAGAAGAAGAAGAAGAAGAAGAGGAGAAAGAAGAAGAAGAAGAGAGTGAAGATGAGCCTGTAGATGAGCCCTCTGTTGAAATACCTGTGAAGGTTAAGACTGAAGTTATGGAAAACACACCTCTCACTTCCAAGCCATCAATTTCATTGTTGTCAAGTTTGACTCCTGACACAACCAGTTTAGATTCATCCGGAGAAGAAGACCTGATAAAGATCAGTGTGTTAGCAATGGACAAAGAAAAGGAGAAACAAGTAATGAGGAATCCATTATTTTTGAATCAGTAAGCATACTGAACAGTATACTACCTATAGGCAAGAAGGTATCAGGTGTACATTCAGTGGATGATGTCAGCACCATCTTGACATGCTTCAAAGCAAATTTCTCAAGTCTTGAGGAATCAACATGCATGATTGCAGAGGAGAAATATGTAAAGAAGAAACTGAATGAATTGACAGGTAACTTTGCACTTGACCTTAATTCTCTCGAGGTTGGTCAAGCATTATTGAAGGAGATAGCAACAAAAGGTAGGAAAATAATTGTTAATTGTATGAACAAAGACAAACTGACTGTAAACCTTTCCAAAAAGATTCAGGAAGCAAAATCTATGATGGAAGCAGTAAGGAAATAAGTGGAAGATCCCTTCATAGATATAAATATGTAATAATGTCTACGAAGGACAACTGGATAAAATTGAGAAGGCAGAGCAAGAAATGGCCAAGATAAGGGATAGGAAAGCACAATTAAGACATGCACTTGCGCCCTCACTGGATGTGCTGAATTAGAATATCAAAGAGATAGATGCCACCATTGTAATATATGACCAAGGTCCTTGTACAGAGTTAGAAAAGATGGAGAAGTTAACTTATGCGTTATGCACCCATCTCCCAATAGTAGATGCACTCAAGGCATTTTGCTAGCAAGATATCCGAAACCTTAAGATTGCATACTTGGATGTACTCACTGTGTAAGTGTAAGTACTTGTAGTTTTATTTTTGAGCACATTTGTCATTAATGTCAAAGGGGGAGTAGAGAAATATGGGATAAATATGGAGTAGTGTATATGATGTAAAGGGGAGTAGAGTATATAATAGAAGGGAGATATAGGATAGAGTATATGATGTACAGAAAAGATAAGGATATATGTTAGAAAGTTTTTTGAAGATGTTTAGCAACTTTTCCATATTCCTTTGTTGCCATTAATGACAAAGGGGGAGATTGTTTGCAAGTTGACTATACTAGTGTATATGACTAAGATTAGTGTTGTCATTATAGAAACAAAGTTATATAGAGTTTTGGTGTCAGCGCACTCACTCATAATATTAGAATTTGGCTAAGTATGGAACACTGGAGAGTCAGTGAAGCACTTGATGAACAAAGCATCAACGCATATGCATATGACCGAGTTTTGGTATGCACCCTTGAAGATAAGATCTTGAGTATGTAATCATGCTACGTCTAAGAATGCATGATTAGATAAGTTAGTATGAAGAAGTTACAAGGAGTTGAAGTGACACAGTCAATAAGCGATAGAACAGAACAGAGCATACAACCGATAGGAAAGATTTTGTTTAGCGGTTATAATATTGTTTTGTAAAGGCTATGTGCCTATAGTATTTATATTATAGACATGTTAATGTCATTTTATGTAAACATGCTTGAGCCAATTCATTTGGAAGTGTTGTATGTAATAGGTTATAGGCCAACTCAGTAATTAGTTTTGGTTGCACCTATATATAAGACATGTGGTTTTGTATTTAAGTATGGAGTCGATAGCGAAGATGAAATATGTAGAGTAGAAGTATTGAAAGAGCAGTAAGGATGTTATATTGCTTTATAAGAGGTTAAAGCACCAGCACATCAAAGGAACTGATCAGACAAGCAATGTCATAGCAGCAGTTCACCATTACAGATATAGTGTATAACTTATATGCAAGAGGTTGTAGCCTTCCTTATTGAGCATTGAGCTCTGACAGTGAGCCATCCACCCTTAACAGGGTCTGTTACTTGAAGACTCCTAACAGAGTCAGACGCTTGACAAGGTCCTTGTACTTAAGTATTGTAATGACTGGTCCTAACAGGGCAAATGAACATTAACAGGTTCATAATACACAAGTACAAATTTTATTAGTGGGTATTAATTCCCACGAGGTTTTTCCTTTTGCCAAGGTTTCCCCATAATCATATCTGGTGTTATGTGTTATTGTTGTTTGCTTTACATGCTTTAATATTCAGTTCAACAATTAAGTTATTGAGTTAAGTTTCAAGTATTAGAAATTAATATTATAGAACACTGATTCACCACTCCTCTCTGTGTTCGCATTCCTAACAAATACAGTACAAACAGACACTTTGAGGCCATAATTTAAACAGTGATTTGGAAGTCAAAATTTCTACATATTTCTCAATAGGAGTGGTTATGTTAGAAATGTAAAATATAGTACAAGATTTTGTATGCCACAAAATATTCTACAACTTTATTTTTTAGACATTGTATTAGCAGAATAATTCATTTAAGAGGTCTTCAATAAACATCTGCAACCTTTTAACCATCTCATTACTAAATTCCTATTACAAAGTTCTTTTCCAATAATAAATTCATTCTATTGCACCTATGAATGCTTCTTTCTTAGGTAGGAAAGCACTCCAACATGTACAACTGCCTAAACTATCCTCTTCTCTTTCATTTCTTACATCTACTTTGAAGTTGCAGAAAGTTACATTGACAACTTTGTTGTTACAGAATACAATGTTAGTGCAACTATGTGGTGATAGGTGTGCATATATACTTGTTGCAAGGCATTGTTTGTTTGTTATGCAAGCTTGGATAACCATAATTCCCTCAACATTTTTCTATTGAATGCAAAAAATAATGAATACAAGGTTAAGTAGACATCATGGCTTTTTTATAGATTTGCATCTTGAATGTATGTAAGTAAAAGCTGAAAAGCTTCTTCTTAAGCAATTTGATTTGTTGTTACTATTTTTTTCTTTTACACTTTATGTTGTTGAAGCTCCATTTTATTTTCCTCAAATCATCCATGGATGTTCAATCTGTGAAAGGTCTATTTCAATTTTATTTAATCATTAATTTTAGTGCAGGTCATGATGGATGAAAAAGCAACAAAAAAGTATTTTATTTGTAGAAATAGTGATATGAAGATGACATTTTCTGAACGACTCAGGAAGAGGAGAAAATGGCACAAAATTATAAAATCTCTCGAAGCCACAATGAGTGAAAAATGGATCTAAACGAATGTTAAATCAGAGCCAAACAAATCTTCTTGGTTGTGAATAATCCCGCACAACCATTTGATTGGTGAAGTTCTCTTATTTTTTGTAGGCATATTCACAAAATATATTGTAAATTGACAAGTACAATGTTTGACATATAATTCAAGTTTTCTTTTCAGTTACGCACTATTTGTAACCTAAATTCCTCATCTTAAAAAACCTATCAACTCATTGTTTCTCAAATAGCGTGCATCTGCTCCCTATTATTGCATTTATTAGCCAATAGGCTTTCTCCCGGAGGAACACCTGTCGGTTTGTTCAGACTTTCCGGCAGTCTTATGGTGATAAATACATTGGGAAACGAGAGAACAATGTCGGGAAATAGTGAAACGCAGGCCTCACGTGACAGTTTGTATGCGCTCCTGCTGTCATTTCAAATTACGGGTGTCAAAAATAAATGTAAAGGAGACAACAGAGATAATAGTTGGTAGCCAAAATGAGCGGGTGGTTAAACGTGGCAGGAAAAAAGATCCTCTCCTCCATTTTATCCTTCGATGCCCAAATACCCATTTGAATCTTTAGGGCATGGAACTTCTTTGGAGATCAGGAAGGCTTTGTTCAAGGTGCAAGGCATGCAGTGCTCTTCATGTGCTACTTCCATTGAGAAGGCGGTGAAGAGGCTCCATGGTATCCATGATGCTACTATCAGTGTCCTTCACAATAAGGCTCAAGTGGTTTACCATCCCGAATTTGTCAATGTGAGGCCTCTTTTCTTGCAGTGGATTTTTAGTTTTGGGGATAAATTTTCTAATGACCTAAAAAAAATATTTGATATTGGGGAATGCCTGGCTTAGTTGGAATTTGAGGCTGAACTTGTGGTGGTGTACGAGATTTTATTTGCTTGGTTTGCCGATCATTTTCTTTTTGAAGTTGATTTTGTGCAATCTGTTTGTTATTTTTTCAATTTTTTTTAATGTCTCGGGACTGGATTTGAAAGTGTGCTTTGATATTTTTGAATTTAGAGGTTGGATTTGAAGGTGGTGTTTGAAATTAGAGAATGCTAGGTTTATTTGGAACTTGGAGTTGGAATTATGGTATTGTTTTAAATTTTTATTCTTTCCATTGCTTGTTGAGTTGAAATTCTTGCAACAGATATTCTCATGATTTTTCATTTCTTGGTAGATTGTATCCCTTTTGACCGTTACAGGGGCTTTACCTTGGCTATACTGTCCCTGGACAGTTGAAACAGGGTATCTAGATTTGGATGCACTATATTGCTCCTTACTACATATTAACATGACTGAAGCATTCAAATCTGGAATTTTGTATCAAAGCCCCAAGCTAGTTGATTAATTTCTTTTTGATTATAGGGGCTTTACCTTGGCTCTACTATCCTTGGACACTTGAAACAGGGTATCTAGATTTGGATGTATTGTATTGCTCTTCACTACATATTAACATGATTGATGCATTCAAATCTGGAATTTTATATCAAAGCCCCAACCTAATTGATTATTTTCTTTTTGAAGTGGATTTTGGGTGGTCTGTTTGGTGCTTCTTCAATTCTTTTCAAATTTGAGAATGGATTTGAAGGTGGAGTTCGATATCTTTGAACTTGGGGATTAGGTTTGAAGGTGGTGTTTGATATTTTGTTATTTGGAAATTGGATTCAAAGTTTCTTGATTTTGTTAAACGAGTGGATTGAATTCAAAGTTGTGCTTGATTGTTTTCAAATTGGGGAATTACATTTGAGGGCAGTATGCCTAGTTTTTCTTGGATTTGGGAATTGTGTTTGATAGCTGCGTTTTATATTTGTATTTTTATTGAGGTTGGGGATTTAATTTTATGTTAGCATTTTACATTTGGGTATGACATCTGAAGTTGGTATTTGAAGCTTTTGAATTTGTGGATGTATTTTCAACATGGATTAAATTTTCTGGTGCATCTTTTTCCTCTTTTGTTCTTAGATGTTAAATTTGCAGGTGTCATTTGAAAGAAGTGTTCAAGTTGTTTGACTTTGGAATTGGATGTGATGGTGGTATACAATTTGTTTGAATTTGGGTATTGGATTGAAGGTTATGTTCATTCATACTTGAAATACTGGTTGGTTCGCTCCCTTTCTTAGTTGTGTTAGCATTCCTTGCCTTGTTCTGAAGCCTTTCAGTTAGCCACATGTCTCTGTGGTTAGCTGCTTATCAAAAGATGTTTTGATCCTCCAAAACTTAGTTCGCCATTTGCAGTTGCAACTATGCCCCTCCTTGAAAAACACAAGTTTAAGCAAAGACACTATAACTGCTATTGTTCTTGGTGACTTTGTCGGAATAAGCCTTGTTTGTGTAGTTGTTATGTATCGATACTCGAGCACAAAACATAAAAAGGAAGCAAAGGATGAACCCAATTCCAAGGCTGTCCAAGTGGATGATAATTCTAGGGCTGTTCAAGTGGATGATAATGGAGATTATTCTTCTAGCTCTGGTAGAGTTGGTTGGCTATGCCTTAGAAAATTTGAAGAGACTTCGGAAGTGAGTAGCTTAGACAATGGATATCAAAAACAAGGAAACTTGGTGTCACTAGATGGAGATCTAGACTTGGACCATGATAAGCTACTTCGAGCTTCTGCTTATATATTGGGTGCCACTGGATACACTATATTGTATAAGGCAGTTCTAGAATATGGCATGACATTTGCGGTGAGAAGGCTTGGTGAGGGTGGTTTGGGAAGTTACAGGGATTTTGAAGTAGAAGCTAAAGCAATTGGTAGAATTAAACATCCAAACATTGTTCGCCTCAGAGGCTACTACTATGGCATAGAGGAGAAGCTGTTGATTTATGACTACATTCCAAATGGGAGCTTGGCAAATGCCTATTATGGTGGGTTATTTACTCTTCTTCTCTTGTTATCATGTTTCTCTTTCGTTGTTGAAGTATGCTAATAGGAGATTTGGTCCATGTAGCATCTGATTGCACAAACTTGAAAAAAATAGTAAACACCAAGGGTGTGGATAGATGCTTTAGTCCAGAAACATAACTCATGATATGGATGTGGAACAAGAGTTTACACTGCTAGTGTTTTTTGTATGAGGTAAGCAGGGATTATTGTTTTGCCTCAAATACGATAACAGGGATAGCATTTTCTATTCGTTATGTTTTAGCCTATTATTTATCTGGGAGGGGGCAAAGGGGCATCAAGGAAAAAAACAAAAGGCAAGATTGGCAATCCTCATTTTTCTCTACATACTGAATTGTAAGCTAGGGCCAGGTTGTCTTTCAAATTGTTTGCATTATCATCAGTAAGTGTAACAAATTTCTTTTCTATCTGGCAGCGCCTGGAAACACACCACAACAACTGATAGTTGCATCAAAAGCTAACCACTTTCCTATGGACAAAGTACTATAGTTACGTATATAGATGGATAGATAGGTAGATAGGTAGATAAATAGATAGGTAGAGAGATAGAATAATTCAAAGTGAGATAGAGGAAATATGATATAGATAGAGAGAGCTGAAAGGTAAAGAGAGGGGTAAAATAAGATAGACATAGGGAGGGAGAAAGATGTGTCTATGCGCTTGAGCAAAAGAGCTATAATGGTAGGGATAGGGAAGTAGATAAGAAGAGTTTATGAGTTTGAGAGAGACATAAGAATATAGAATGAGAGAAGGATAGAGATCCATGTTTAAACATACCACAATATCAACATTTGATATATGTTACTATCGGCGTAACCCTTGCACCCCTCAAAGGTGCAAGTGCTAGTATATTTAACTGATGAAGTTTCAGTCAATACCTGTCTGACGCTGGGATGCTAGGTGGTAAGTTCTTTGGTGGTTTTCAGTTTCTCAACAAAAGGTTTTAGTCATCAACAAATGGTTTTAGTCACCAAGAACATCATTGATTTGGTCAAATCAAATATTGAGTAATATAGTTGGATTTCATTAATGACTACCATTTATTATCTTTGGGTTAAAAAGTCTTTTGATTACTAATTTGATTAGTAATTTCATCAGAAAATGGAAAATTACAGAAAGAAGTTGAGCAGGGAGAATGTGGGAGGAGAAAATGGATCCCTCCCTCCAGTTGGATAGTCAAATTAGCAATTGGAGCTTCAATCTCAATCTCTTCTTTGAAGAATCATCCCCAGTCTTCCAAGAATTTACCATCCTCGGGACAACATTCTTTTCCATCTTTGTCGTAACCTCCTCCCTTTTTATTTATAGATAAAACAGTTTCAAAATCTACACAAAAAAATGGTGCAAATCTTTCCTATTCCACTGAGATGGATGAAGAAGAGGCTCAACAGCCTCGTCGAAAGGTAAAATATGAAGATGCCTTGGAAACAATTGAGGTCTTGGTGAATACAAAAGAAATCCTCTTTGATTACAAGAATACCTACTCACTTGAAAGGAATGTGTATAACAAAAGCTAAACCCCATAAAAAACAGAGTCAAAACTGTGAAATTCTATTGCAGTCACTAATTATTAATCTCCTATCTTATATATATTATTTAACTGCCGAAAATAAATTCACAGCTAATATTGAAAAATAACACAACTGCAACTTCACAAATAAAATATGCGGAAAGAAATACGCAACACAATCAACACAATATTTTCGGACAATTATCCTTGGAAAAACCCCGAGGGGAAAACCAGTACTGCAGATGAGAAATATATTAAACTTAAGAAAATTAAGAGATACAAAATTCCTTGCCTCTCACTGGCAGAACTCAGACAATCTCCCAATTCCTCCTACTGATATTCCTCTACTGCTGTCCCCAACGCTATCACTGCGCCTCTTGCTAACACAACAAGACTGTTTGCTATCACTGCAAACACATTTGCTATCACTGCAAATGCTCTCTAAGATATGTTTTCCAAATGCCCCTAGACCTCCTTTTATACTACTCTTGTTGGTAAACCAACGGCCAGGATCGATTCACATTTGACGGCTAAGATTAAAAACAACTTAAGAACCCTAATCAAGTTGGTTTCTAGTTGCTTCTAAAAGTGGTCAATTAATTAACAAATATTTGTCCCAACTCTAACCAATTAGTTAGTAAAACAATTATTTACTAATTAATCACATCTGGACAAACAACTGTCCAAAGCTAACAAACTAACAAAAACCACCACTGGAGTAGAACATACCTATTCTCACCATAGTTGTGGCAGAACCACACATAAAATTAAGTGGGTCATATTTCCTCACAACTGGCATAAAAATAATTGCACAATAGAAAGAACAATGGCTACCACTAACGAGAAAGAACAATGGCCGCCATTGATAAGAAAGAAGACCAATATAACTTTGGAAATGAAGCACGCCAAGTAGTGGATAGAATGACACTGCTAGGACAAGGCATCCCTTCATCAAACCCACCATAATTCCTATTTTTCTTGATAAATTATTGACACAGGTCACAATAGAAACCGTGTTATAGTAAGTCTTTCCATTGATGGCCACACAAATGAATGCACACATCTCCCACATAGAAGGAGGTGCTAGGTGATTGGTCACGTAGAGCCATATGACCACATAGCCTACTGAATTCTATGCCACTTTGACGAACATGACAAGCCATTGGGGAAATTTGTCATAAAGAAGGCCGGAGGTAATGCCTATACATTCTTGTATCTTTTAAGATAGAAATTTTGTCTAACTATTGTTGGGTGTAGCCGAATGGGGTCTTAATGGTCTGGGAATAAAGGATAAAACCGTATGAAGCCCCTGCACAACATTTTATTCATTTGCATGCTACCAAAATAGTCCATTTGTTACTTACAAATCTACTCCCCATTGAGGTAAGAAGTTGCTCCAATCCCAAGAATGTTGTTAAGCAAACATCAGGGAAAAAAATTAGATCTTTTGACTACCATGTAAGGAAAGGATTTTTTCCCTTCTTCTTGGTCTACATTACAAGCGTAAAGTAGTTTCTACACAATCTTCTTGCACAAAAGAAAGTGTATATTATTTTTTTAAATTTCTAAACTCCTTACAATATGAACTTCACACACCTAACCACTTTTGCACAGATGTTTTAGATCAGAGTATGAGTTGTATGCTTGTAGCATTTTTGGGATCCAGCTAATAATGTAGTGTTATAAAGATATCTAGCCTATATTCATATATGATCAACCAAAAAAATCAAAGATTTTGAGATCTTCCTTATAAAAATGGTATTTTGTGGATATTATTCTTTCATTTCATTTCATTCTATGACATGACATCTCTTTGAAGCTTTTTGTCAAATAATTTAGGTGTGTTGTCTATGACTCCACATTTTACATGTGTTTTTACTATAACATTTCCAGCTATGTACATTATGTGACAAAAATTTGTCCACCATTATGCTTTGATGTATGGCCATACCCTATTCCCAAGCTCCCATTTTGATACAAGGAGGGTTGACATTGCCAAAAAAAATTGGGTTTGTACCTATCAATTGTATTTGTTTGAAATTTTTTGAAGCAAACAATCCATCTTTTTTCTACAAATCTTGTCATCAATGAATTCCATGAGACATCTCTTTGAAGCATTATTTCATGTACCTTATTTAAACATGAAAAAATTAAATAGAAAGTAACGAGTAAAACTTAATTTTGAAAAAATACTTAGTTATTTTCTTATTTGCTTGGCCATTTTTTTAATTTCAAAATATTTTTCCAAAATTAAAAACTACAAGGATGATCAAACATAGTAATGGGAGCATATATATTACTACATCTTAAAGAGACCATATCAAGAAAGTAAACTTTCTCTTAGTACCTATGTATTAATATGCATATCAAAAATAGATTATCTTAAAATATTTAAAATGGATCATTATTTTTAAAATAAATGTATTCATTATTGGAACTTTTTTTTTCTTATAAAGCTTAAATTGGTACATGCAATATCGAATCAGATGTCTCCAATTTTGGCATGCTTGCTTTGTAAATTTTTTTGTGGAAAGGAAGCATTCGATTTTAGCATGGGAAAGCCTAACATGAAAGTCTTACGCAGTGACTTGTGAGTTGGTTTCGCTCAATTCTAGTATTGTTTTTATCATTATTTCTTTTGCTTCTTCAGATTGCAAAGGTAACTTGCATTTTATCCTCGTTTTCTTATTGGTGTTAAAGTGATCTATCAACCATAGCAATTAAGGCATTAAAATGTTAAATATATTTATTCTCTTCATTTTTGTTAGCGCTTTTGTGGCTGTGTATGAATGATCTTAAATAGTCTTTGTAAACAAGTTTTTTTTAAAAATAATTTGTTATATATATATTGGTTGAGATAAAAGTTAGTAATATTTTGTTTAATATTGTTTAGATAATGGGAACATTATACTATGAAAATCTAAAATTAAAGTACTTTGTTATAATAGATAATGTGTGATTAGAGCCTAGTTTCTAAACTTCATAATATTCATCATAAATCTTAATTATATTCACCAATAAAATTATATTTCTACATTTTTTTAATCATCATTGTTCTTAGATTTTAACTTCTGTATAAGAATTTTTTTTTTCTTTTCTTTCAAACTAGTATTTGAGAAGATTTTTGACTTAGCAATAAATAATTTAAGAACTATAATGTGGCCCCTCATATAGAATAAGCTATAGATAAACCTTAATCATATGAAAATATGAATCTTTCTCACCTTTACTATCATGATATCTTACATTTTTTATATAAAATATCTTAAATCTATAATGACTAGATAAAATATAGTTATATATATTGTATTTTACATAATACCTTACAAAATTTTGATAAATATAATTATTGCATCTATTATATTTAAATTGAACATTACACTCTAATACATTAGCTTATAACTTTTATACTTGTTTTCCGTAAACACGCTAATAATTAAATAATTGATAATAGAAATATTTATTACCTTGACTACAAAACATTGTAAAACAAAAGTAAAAAAATAAAAAATTATAGAACTACGAATATTTGTTCATATAACCTTTCCAAATAACACTTATAAAATCGGTTTATTGGAAGTATACACCAGACGTTTCGTATTACGGAAGTCTCTGCTAACCTGCGCATTGTGTTGCAGGCATCAACGTTCACACCACTCTCTCACCAAACTATCATTTTAAAAAATTGAAAACCACGATTGCCAAGACTTTCCGTGAATTTCATCTGGGGGTTTTTAATCGAAAAGTGTGGCATCCGAAATTTTGTGGAGGTGCATCGGGCAGACAAAAACTTGCCCTGCACTCTCTCTCTCACTTTCGTAATGTGCGATTCCTATGGGAAACAGACGACGACAGGGTGAGCAATTTCGTATATTTTCATTTTATTGGGAAGATGTTCTTCCATCGCTCTTTAAAAACAAAATATGCACAAGATGTGTAATTCTTATATATTTTTCTAAATTTAATGTACAGGCACATTCTTTCTTAAATAACAGCATGGATGGAAAAAGGGTATTGTTGGTTGTGGACAATATCACAGAAAATAGTATAGACGAAGTGAGATGTTATCATGTTGGGGTAGAGTTGGGAGAAATGAGGTGCATCCTTTGGACTACACGGAGTGTAGATGCTCTGAGAGGAAGAGGAAGAGGTCATAGCCATTTTGGTTGAAAGGACATCAGTAAAGCGGTCATGGGTCAGACCTTTTTCTTTGAGGTGCTTAAACAGATGTTCATTTGAAGAGGATAGAGGTTTTGCGTCAACACCTCATCAGTTAGCTTTGAAAGCTGTTGGTCGACACTCTTCCGCTCTGTCAAAATGGCTTCCTAAGATAGGTATCAATTGGGCTACATGCGATGATCATTTGGATCAGGTTTTTGCTGTGCTGGATCGAGCTGTTTTCGTTTTTGATCGATCCCCTGGCTTGCGTGCGTGCTTTGGCTATATGGAAGAATGGTCAGCGCAAAGAAATTGCAGCGTGGATGATGTGTTTGCTGGGCTGTGCTGGCTAGCAATAATGTGTGAAAATGAATGGTCTTCAAACGAGGAAGATGTTAAGGGTCTAGCAAAAAGGTTTAAGAAAGACGTGAAGGATATCAAGGAAAAACTGTCTTCCGACGTAGTGGTGAAGTGGCTATTGAATAATTGCGAGAGAGTGTGTTCGAATTAGTAATCTTTCTTTGGTTGTTTTATTTAATTTGAGGATAAACCAAGGGATCTTCCTTTATTTATTTTAGGATATTCCTAAAGGAATCTCTACATGTAATTTTGTCCTCTAGTCCAAGTGGGAGGACAACTCATATTTTGTAATTTTTTTAATAAGGAAAATAAATTATTCCTCCTTATGAGGATGCTCACACTTGGCACACACTAAGTATGAATGTGGCACTCATGCACATAGGGAGTTACATGCAAACTCCTTCACTCATCTCTACTTAAAGAGATATTTCTCCACACACTCAACACTAATTTTCTCACAATTCTCTCACACAATTTCTCTCTTCTTGCATAGTAGTTCTATCATATTGTATTGAGCTACTTGCTTATATTCTTTCTCTCTCTCTTTAGGCTTTTCATGCCTCATTCATAATACACAAAGGGGTTTTTCTTTGCTTTTCCCCTTACAAAAATCTCTTGGCTCTTGTTGGATTCTTGGAGTCTTATCTTGGTTTTGGTGGTTGATCTTGCATCTCTCTCTCATTTGATTTATGGTAAAACTCTTCTTGCACTTCACTTCTTGGATTGATTTTGATCTTGTTTTCTTTCATTTATTTATTCTAACAGAGAGATCAAGGAAAAAGTAAGTTGAATGCTTGCTTTCTTTAGTTTGTGGTTGGTTTTTATTTTCATTATTTAATTAAACTTCTAACGCTTCACTTAAGTGTGGTTTCAGGTTGAGGATATAAAGCGTTTAATTCGCAAGGAGTTTGTTCCGCCTAGAAAGAGACGAAAAAAGAAGGTAAGGTTTTAAAACAAATTTTAAAGTTTTATATGAAAAATAAGTGGGATAGAATATTTTTAAATTTTAAACATTAATATAAAAATAGTAATTTTATGTTTGTATTATATTTTTAAGAATAATAAATACTAGTATATATATCTTTATTTAATCTATATAAAATACAATGAAAAAAAAAATGTTGCTTCTCATTTTTAATTTCTTTTATTTAAATGTAAATAAAATAACATAATTAAATTAATTATCTAGATTATATTATAAGGTAAAAATTTATCACTGTAAGTATAAAATAATTATTAAATGTCAGGATTTATTGATTAAACTCTATTTATAAGCTTATGGGAACCCTGCTAATATAGTGTCATGTCAAAGAACTCTTGGAAACAATGGATCTAATATACACTTAACAATTTATTTATAAAATAAATCATAGCATAGTGCAATAATAACCACTAACCAATAAGCAATGATGCAACATCGATGATCCTCAAATCCTAAAATGATCAATCACAAGTGGAAGACTAAGATACACGCAAACAAAGGTTCCATGACAATTTCACACTCTGAGCAAGAACTTAGAGGCACATTCATGCTACCATGTGAGAGCTTGGGACACATCCACAAACCTTTTAGAATAAGACCAGACCATTATCAACTGTCGTCAATCGAGGAGATATGATCATTCTTCGAGCATAATAAAACATAATTCATTTTAAACCAAATGATGTAAACTAATAATAAACATAACATACCAAAATAAAATTTCTACTAAGAATACTTGAAGAGCATCTGAGGGAAAAACGACATCCAAATATGAAGTTACTTTTTTGTTAGACCCTCAAGAAGAGCCCACTGTTTCATATGCACTGCATTGTTGATCAAATGTGCTATTCTATTGGTCAAATGCACTACATTGTTGATCAAATGCACTATTTTGTTCGTCAAATATGTTGTTTTGTTGTCATATGCGCTACTTTAGAGATCATATGCCCTACATTGCCCCCAGATTCACAAAATAAAGTTAAAAAGCTAAATGAAAAGGGTCTTCTTAGTCCAACAACAGTTTGCTGACACTAACATACAACTTAAATAATAAGGTTTTCTCCATGCTGGGGAGTATTAGACACATAAGTTAATCAAGGCAATACTCACTTGATAGCACAAATGCATAAAGGAAGCATAATGGAAACTAATCTAATAAGCACAAACATCAATAACATATACATATTAATAGAAGATAAATGAATAACATCAAGCACTCAATGCTTAGAATATTTTGTCTCTAGAGGAAGGCCACCACTTGTACACCTGTCTCAAGTAGTGGTAAACTGCAATTCCACCCTACCATGTGGAACCCTCAGACCAATCCCACCATTCTCACAAATAAAGTAATCTATCCATAAACATATGGTAAGCACACACACCAAGAAGGGCTAACACACATTCCAAGCGTATGAATACACCTAGAGGATGGTATAGAGGTCCAATACAATACATAGGTACATTAAAATGCAACAATCCATCAAGAAAAATCAACATGATAAGCAATATCCAACTTAACAATGAACCATAGAATCACTGTACACTAGGGTACTACTCACAACTACAAGATCTAGACACGAGAGTACCAACCATAGGGAGTATCCATGCCTCATGAATTCATACAAACATTTGGGGCTCAACTATCTTCTACCTCTTGCAAAGATCACTCATGACATCTAGGGGATCAATGGTCTCCGCAATCTACCTTAAGCAAAAATCACTCATGACATATGGAGGTTCAATGATCTCTACCATCTACCTCTTGCACGGGTCACCTATGATGTAACACCCCGTCAGAGAACCTAAGGGAAATTAAATTAAAACAGGATACTAAGTTGATGAAATAATTTTTTTTCTTAAAATTTTACACAACAATAATACAAAAGCAATACATAATAAGATAACACATGCACATAAGTTTAACAAATACAATCACAAGTAACAAATCTTAAGGGTTTTATAATGTATAATTACGTATGTTAATTATTCTACTAAGGACAATAATAAGTATACAATCTCCACATATTGTAGATGAATAATCAAGTACACACTCATATAAATGAACAATAAAAGCAACTAATACAATATACGGTACATAGTGAACCATCATCAACTGCACAAATGGCAAGATATGCAATAACCAATCATATACAAAGTGCATATACAACATCCTCATATACAACATCTTGAAGGATCTATCATCAGATACACTGAGACAAGATATAAATAGATAATACATCAAATGCAAGAGCAACTCCAATGATGAACATAAGAATGTAACTGCTACAAGGATCATCCAACACCTAATCAAGAACGTTAGAAATCTCAAATGGTAATAGAATCACTACTACTTGACGACATGGAACCCTAAGGCCCACCCCATTGTGATGAGGAGATAACAATAGACCCCACTTGGATATCAAACCACAAAGCCAATAAAAGTATAAACATGAGATCCTGAAAGCTCTCTACCACAGATGTACTACGCACTTTG
The DNA here is from genome assembly GCA_027943335.1 of Chamaecyparis obtusa. Classification (NCBI taxonomy): domain Eukaryota; kingdom Viridiplantae; phylum Streptophyta; class Pinopsida; order Cupressales; family Cupressaceae; genus Chamaecyparis; species Chamaecyparis obtusa. The sequence continues at coordinate 95,994 of BSBK01009650.1, forward strand.
CCAGAGGCACCTGACACCTGTAGGAAACCTAAGATGCATATAGAGACGTGTCATCACATAGGTCTAGCGCTTGAGTTACCCTAGCAGTCTTTTCGGACTCTAACCCCCAAGTGACCATATGCAGTATTAGTAAAACTCTCATACAAAAAAGGCTACTGACTATGCTAGATCTCAACATCTCACTAGATGTGCAAGCATCATCTTGCACTCCATCTTAGCCTGTACTAGTGTTGAAGGCATGGGAGAGAAACATAGAACATCTTATTAATTGATTTAAAAAACCCCATTAGTGTATTTTGTTATCACTTATTAAGCCACTTGCAATGAGTTACCTTGACAACCACATTAGGGCCCTGACCCCCATTGCTAGCCACTCCTCTATACACCTAGATAACCTACCTAAGATTATAAATCAAATAATATCATAAAGGTAAAAGTAACCTCCAAATCAGTTCCAAAAAACCATAAGGAATTCAAATATATATATATATATATATATATATATATATATATATATATATATATATATATATATATATATATATATAAACATATTTAAATATATTCTTCAATTTAATTTTCTTTAGAAAATGAATTCAAATACAACTTTATGTAAATAATATCTAATAGATTTTTTTTTTTTATTGAGAATCATTTATAAATTGCTTCTCTTTAGCTTAGAGCAAAGGTCTAAGGGGTATCCATTCTGCCAAAGTCGCCCAAGGTACGATCCCGACCTCATCCTTTTTAAAGATGTCTTCACGTTGGGCATGCGCTCAGCGAGATTTGAACCTTGGTGGGCTCAATGAGAACCATTGAGCTTCACCGCTAGGCCAACCAACTGTTGACATATATATCTATTAGATTTTTCAATCTAAATATATGTTATATAAATCTCAAGGAATTTCCTACCATGAATTTAGCAAAACAACCTTAATTGAATAAATCATATGTTTTCAAAATTTCATTGCCTGCAATTTTCTCAAGATGAATTCTAGGGTTTACCAAATTCAATATTAAGATGAATTTTCCACACAAGAAGGCCCTAATAATCATTTCCTTTCAAATTTCTCAAAACAAAGAAAAATCTTAAATCAAGCACTCCAAAATCATCAAACAATCTAACAAGCACAAAGAAGAAAAACTTTTCAAAAAGAAAGAATCGTAAAAGGTTTCAAACCCTACCTCAATCCATGAACTGATATGAAACAACAAAGACCTGTAACTAATAAACCTCCTTTCCTGAAATGACCAAATGACCTGTAATATAGAAAAACTTCTAGCCAAGATTTCAAAACGTGCAACTCCAAAAACTAGATGAACTCAACTTAAGTCAACTTTTAATTTAAAACTAAAGTTCTAATTATTAGAAAAGTGCATTTAATTTGTATAATTTGATTCTTAATTAATAAAATATGCAACTCGTCATTAAATATCACTTAACTCTACTTATGCATTTAAATTACATAATTTATATTTAAATCAAATTAATATTCATAACATAATCAAAATATGTAACTTGACATTAAATACCATTTTATATTAATTATGTATTTAATTTTTAATTTATATTTAATATATAATTAAATCATCAATTATTATATTCGGACTTTTTAATTAACTCTTTTAATAAACATATGCATTCAATTAATTCTAATTAATTAAATATTTATCTATTTAATATTTCAATATTTTGTGAGATGCAATTGATTAAGCTCATAATTAATCTAAATTAAACCCTTAATCCATTTTAATACAAAAATCACATCAAACTATATGACATGGAGAAAGAAGAAAAATCAACCAACTCAAAATGTAACACTCTAAGCTCAAAGGAAGGTTCATGAATTCACCTCACCTTAACAAATTCAAATAGGTAGAAAATCAAATATGTGTCCACTCTTTTAGGAAAATTTGTGGCTTAGGTTGGGATTTGGACCTATATGCTTTCTCCCCTCTCTTACTATTGAGATATTGCAATAGGGCATGCTCATCCTGACAATTCAGGAAAGTCAATTCTCTGTACCTGCAAACCTACCATTACAAAGTTGAACATGGACATGGATATAATATGCAAACAATGATAGGGATTTGTCAATCATATGGATCTCGCAAGAAAGTAACTACATCTTTGTCCCTCACCATTTCAAACACATCATACATAAAAGTAAAACATGCAAATAATCCATGTGAATAAGGATATAGGGTCAGTATGTTAGTTAATCCATAAATACAAAATGACATCATAATATGAAGATAATCATGATGAAAATAACCATAATCATGTAGGTATAAACACATGATATTACACAACTATCCAACAAAACCTAATATATCAAATCACAATGTACTGTCATACATCAATATCCTCAAATATCACTGAAATAACCAACACACACATAAAAACTAGCCTAAAAGAGGTTGACAAAATAAACTGAAAGGCAAATTCTGGGTGGTTATTATATCCACCTCTAGAATTAGGCTCACTCCTGGAAGTCTACAAAAAAAATAGGGATATAACTCCCTCTATCTTGTTACACCCTACTATGTCATAAAAGACTCAATATGCAGCTCCCACGGGAACCTTTCCTGCTTGATGGGTCAAACTTTGAGAATCATTCCCCATTGCAGGAGTATAAAATCAAGTTGTAGGTCCTCTATTTGTAGACCCATTTTCACTAGCTTGGTATTTATTCAAATAGTTATCAATGGCTGCAAACACCCTATGGTATGTAACAACATCCCAACTGTAGACTCATAAGTTATCAACCTCTGTCTTGAGAAGTGTGAGATGCACTGGGGACAATTGGTTGCAATGCGACCAAATTGACATCAAAGAAAACAACCTCCACTAACAGAAGGTGCACTAGAATGCTACAAGCTACCTCTATTAAAATCTTGATGGAATCTCTATGCAGGCTGAATAGTTTGATTTCTCTTGTTGCGGTGAATGTTACAAAAGTTCTTAGATTGAGAACTACCACTTTGAGCTGGAGGAAAGAATCTCTTTTGCTACTAGTTTTGATTACCTAGTGAGAAGGTAGTATAATTCCTAGAGTTCCCAACTCTCGGAGACTAATTACCCCTAGACCCTGAAAAGGAAGGACCACTACACTGAACATCTGATTGACCACCATGACACATAGCCAAATTTGTCTCCACCAATGTGGGCTTAGTGATAGCCACCTTTAGGGTCTGACGTTAGAAAACCTTAAGTCCCCCGATGATGTAACCATTAAGTCTTGTACCCCTAGACCCTGAAAAGGAAGGACGACTACACTGAACACTTGATTGACCACCATGACCCATAGCCAAATTTGTCTCCACCAATGTAGGCTTAGTGACAGCCACCTTTAGGGTCTGATGTTAGAAAACCTTAACTCCCCCAATGATGTAACCATTAAGTCTTGTAATGAAGTGTTGCATTGACAGGGTCGTGTTACTACCAAAACCTTCATACTACTTGAGCTCAAAAAATTAACACTCATACTCATAAACAAGCATAGACAACTACCACAGATTATGAAACTCATCTATGCGTTTCTGCCTCCAGTGATCAGATAGAAAGCGTTCCCAAAAGTTCTCAAGAAACAACTCCCAAGTGATAGTATCCATGCTAAGCTCAATTTTATGTTCCTCAATCTTCCACCAAGTAGCTACAAAGTCCAGGAGGTGCATAATGACACACTTCACCTTGGTATTGCTTGCTAATATAGGGATTCATATAAAAACATCGATCCAAAACAATAAGTGAAGTCTCTTCCTTAAAGCCACTAGCCTTCCCATTAAAGGAAGGAGGTCTCTCATGTGATTAGCCATGATGGCATCTTGATCAAGTGTAGTATGCCTTCTTGTAAGAATCCCAGATCTCTGTCTCTCCTCATTTTATGAATGGTGTAACTCATCCTTCTCAAACCTACGCTGAATGGGTCCTAGATGATTCAGAATCTCCTGAAGCAACTGCCTAGTGTGAGGCTCCTCAAACTCAGGATGTTGCTCTCCAGTAAGCTCTTCCCTATTCTACACATGCACAATCTCAATCCTGATGCTCGTAGAAGGGATGTGAACCTACCCCTTCTGTGTCCTCTACCTCGGTCTAAACCTCAACCTCCAGCAATAGATATAGTCTTAGTAGGCATCTTGCCTACGATAACCAAATGATAAAATCATATGATCTCAAAACAAGTCAGAGATAAAGACATAAGGTATGATAATAAAACAATAGTTTGAAATACAACAACGTTTTAATTCTAAGTTTGGTTTCAAGTTTCATATATAATAAACCTAGTGGGTGTACAAATTCCCAAAGTTCCCAATGTAGAAACTTGGGCTCTAATACTAGATGTAATGCCCCATTAGGGAACCTAACATAAATTAATCTAAAACATGATACTAAGTTGATGGAATAATTTTTTTCTTAAAATTTTACACAACAATAATGTAAGCAATACAACATAAGATAAAACATGCACATAAGTATATACAATCATAGTTAACAACTCTCACTTGGTTTCCATAATGTAGAATTACATATATCAATTAATCTACTAAGTACAATAACAAGTATACAATCTCCACATAGTAAAAATGAATAATCGAGTACATACTCATATAAATGAAACATAATAGCAACTGATACAATATAAGGTACATAGCGAACCAACATAACTTGCACAAGTTGCAAGGTATGCATTAAAAAATCATATACAAAGTACATATACAACATCTTGAAAGATCTCTCATCTGATACACTAATACAAGATATAAATAGATAACACATGAAAGACAAGAGCAACTCCGATGATGAACAAGAAAAATATAACTGCTACAAGGATCATCTAGCACATAATCAAGAATGTCAAAAATCTCAAATGGGAATAGAATCACTACCGCTCGATCATGTGGAACCTTGATGTCCGCCCCATCGTGTTGAAGAGAAAACAAATGAGCCCACTCAGATATCAAACTACAAATCCAACAAAACTATAAAGATGGGATCCTGAAAGCTATCTATCACAAGATGTACTACACACTCTACCAAAGACACCTGAAACTTGTAGGAAACCTAAGATGCTTATACGGAAGTGTCATCACTAACATCTAATTCGTGGGTTCCTTGGCGGGGTGTTACATGTGATATTCAAGGGATGAATGGTTTCCATATAGTACCAAATTTATCTTGTTTAATATTTAAGCCCAATTTATTTTATTATATTATCACTTTTTAAAGAAAACTCCTTGATGCATTCATTGCCCACTTATGGGCCAACATCTGCTTAAGGAGCCACTCTCATTGCCTAATCAAAATACCTAGTCTGAGGCTAAACATCCAAGAAGGAGACCAACACAAAATCTCAATCTCAAGAAGGAAACTAACACAAATAGCTTGTCCACTCGATCTATATCGAGGACATGAAATAAAGACTTCGTCTTTGCTTAGTCTATACTGAGGACATGATAACCAAGACTAGTCCACTCGTCCTACACTGAGAATATTTTTGCTCATGATTTTTGTTCAATCAATAATGGTTTAGGTGTTTCCCCTCTTTATATAATAAATAATAATAATGTTTATAATATACTATTTTATTTAATTCATAAGAAATAAAAAAAATTAACAATTCTTTTAGAGAGATAAAGTGGGAAAGATAGAAGGAAGGAGACAAACTTACTCTTGGTAATTCTCAAATGCTATTTTTCCTTAACATACAAGATGAGCAAACTCATTTGTCCACATACTTTAGAAATCAATGATGCAAAGAAACGTGATCAATCTTAATCATTCTTGAATTGCAGGGTTTTTTTGAGATCATATAGTGATATTTGTAGCTTTTTCACTAAATTGACTAAAGGTTTGACTATAGGTATTTAAAACCCTCTACATATGTAAGGTGATGACTCAAATATTTTGATTGACACCACTAAGCTCTCTGACTATTGTATTGTAATTATTGGAGATTATATTATTAATACTCATTCAAATATGGGGCTTTGACTCAATGATTGAATAATGGAGTAATAATCTTATCACTCATTAAATTCAACTTCAACCAAAGAACTTCTAAATAGAAGATAAAAATGTAGCTCTTCACTTATACACTCTTGACATATTTATTTTAACAAATTGAAGATTGATCAAATATTTAGTTTATTTAGTAAGCTTATTATATAGGAAGGTTACTATTATTTTTATTGATTTTACTTATTTTAATCTATTATTTTTATTAAAATATATATTTTAATATATTGACCTCTCTCTCTCTGTCTCTCTCTCGCTATATATATATATATATATCCATCTCCCTCTCACTCCTCTCTATCTATCTCTATGTATTTTCTCTCTCTCTCTCTCTATATATATACCACTATTTCCTCATGTATGTATCCCTATCTCTCCATTTCTTCCCCTATCCCTTTATATCTTACCGTCTCTCTCTCTCTCTCTCTCTCTCTCTCTCTCTTCTTGTATATATGCATCTCTCCTTTATGTCCCGTATAGATATATATATCCCTTGTTTGCTTTTTATCTAAATATTTTCTTATGTCCTCTCTCTCTCTCTCTCTCTCTCTCTCACACACACACACACACACACACACACACACACACAAACATGTGCGCGCGGACACACCACTTGTTCTCTCTATTTCTATACCTCTATATCTATATCTATAATCTTCTTTGGCTTTGTCTCCATATCTCTATCTTATTATGTCTCCCTATCTCTACCCCCTATCTCTCAGGTCTCTCTATATCACTCCCTATCTTTATCTTTATCTTTATCTTTCTATTTCTCCCTGTCTTATACTCGCTCTCTGGAAACTAGAACTATAACATGAGCCTTTTGGTAATTAAACTCTATTATCTTCCTGATTCAAAGGTCTGGTTTCAGTATTGCTTGGATTTATGTAAGTGAATACATAGTTGATTTGAAGCTATCACTTCTACATTGAGATCTTTGTTGCACAAATAATTTTTTTTTTGAATAGTCTACCAATTGACCTCAAATACTACACAGATGTATGAAAAAAATAGATTAAAATAATTTCTAATTAACCTTCCACACCAAATTAGTAAACACATTACTCACCAAGATGCAATTGCGATAAATTATCACTTCTATACAACTTAATAAGACCATCGTTATCATCACCATCATGATGTAGAGCGCAAGTCTTCCTAACTTGGCTTCACAAATCTCTTTGTAGCATGGAAGATTGCGGAAGACATTTCTTTCCTGCTTCGACTGTCCCCAAGGTATCATGTCCCCTCTATGCAAGGAGAAACACGCATGTGCCAGGTTAATCCCCCTTGCTAACTTTCTATTACTCACTCGTCTTGATGTTTATCGTCATGCACGTATGAATGTGCTTATTACAAATTATACTTATTGGTTGCAGGAGGTTGCGGATTTCTTAAACACTATTCTACCCAATCAAAAAGGAATCCGCATTGCAGGATTATATGGAATACCGGGCATCGGTAAAACAACACTTGCCAAGGCTTTCTGCAATCTCAAAATGGGGAATTTTGCTGACAAAGTATGCCTTGTGCAATTTGGTGATGGCAATGCATTGGACAGACAAAAGCTTGCCCTGCGATATCTCACTGAATTCCCAATGCGGCAACTCGAATCTGTGACAAGCATAGACGATGTGAGAAATTTTGTATATTTTCTTTTGTTTGGAGGGTGCTTTTCCTTTATTAATAGAATTCTCTTTGTTCTTCAAAAATACTACTGCACAGAATGTGAAACTTGTTATAATATAATTTACAGGCACAATATGACTTCAATGAATTTGTGAAGGGGCAAAGGGTATTGTTGGTTCTGGACAATAACACAGAAGATTGCGTAGACGAAGTGAGGCATTATCTTCGGGCAGACTTGGGAAAAGATAGCTGTATCCTTATGTTTGCACGAAGCAAAGATGTTTTACAGAATTTCAATATTGACTTATGGTCAAGCAGGCATTTTCCGAGGCTTAAAGAGGAAGAGGCACTAGCCATCTTGTTGGGGAAAATGTATGTAATTGTAGAGGCAGAACACAGAGTTTATGCATTAAAGTGTGCAAACAGATGTTCATTCAAAGAGGGCACAGATTTAACTTCAACGTTTCATCCGCTAGTTTTGAAAGCTTTTGGCAGACACTTGGTCCGTAAACACGGTTCCGATTTGTCAAAATGGGTTGATGGTTTCACAAATGAAGCTGATGACGGTTTGGAAGGCATGGATGATGTGGTGCAGAAAGCTTTTGTTGGTATGGATCCCATATACCGCAGGATATTCATGTTTCTCGCCAGACATATGCCGGACAATAAGCCTTCAGACATTGTTGTTAAATGGCTAGCACGAAATTGCAAGGAAGAACTCACGTATATAAAGGAAGCCGTGAGTTTGAATGTTACCTTTATACAATTTGCCGTTTGAGGATTTTTGGAATAAATTTTACAAACCTTTCAACGCTTTGTTTGTATTGTGGTTTTAGGTAAAGAACCTATATGAGAGTGCTTTTATTGAAGAAATCGAACCTGAGTTTCGCATACATGAGTTCTTCAAGGAGTTCGCTCAAAGAAAACAATACAACTATGATGAAGTTGGTAAGATTTTCATACGAGTTTTAAATGTGTATATAAACAAATGAACTTGGCTGAATATGTTTACAATTTAAATTAAAATATAAAATTTGTTTTTAATATTTTTTTTGGATTGTTATGATTTGTTGATTGTGTACAATTGATTAATACTTTGAAATTTTTACATTTAATATGATGTTATTGTTTGTAGACACTATTTCCAACAGGTGTGTTTATTTAATTTGATAAGTTTAATATTGATTTCTCACCCAATGATAATTTGAAATAGTTCTGATATTTCAAAAACTTGTTTTCTGTCTTTTGAGACTTTCCTACTCATTATTATCTTTAAATTTAATGAATATACTCGTTATTATCTTTAAATTTAATAAATATTTTCTTCTTCTCAAGTCTAATTTATCATATGTGAGATATTTTCTTCGTGTTTCTCATGGGTATGATGTTTTTTAAGCTTTTCTTGGCCTTTCATCAGCAACCTCTATGTTCTCTATGTTCAATAGGATTTTTTATTGGTTAGCATAGTTTACAATTGGAAAGATGAGATTTTTTAAGATCAATAGTAAATATTGAATTAGAGGAAAGAATAGAATCTTTGATACAAGAACATCTAACAAGAAATAGTGGAGTCTATTGAAGACTGGTGATCTTAAATTTTTGTAGTTTTTTAATTTTAATTTGTCTATTCATATCCTTAAATTAATGCATCAAATTCTTAATAGAAATAGCTAATAATTTATAGTCTGTAAGAGACAAATATTGAATTGGAGAGGAGAAAAAGATCATTGATACAAGAACATCTAACAAGAGATAATAGAGTCGTCTGTAAGATTAATGATCTTAATTTTTTGTAGTTTTTAAATGTTATAATTTGTCTATTCATATCGTTAATTAATGCAGCAAATTCTTGAATAGAAATAACTAATGATTCTATAGTCTATAAGAAACCATTAATATTCATGATAAATTTAATTTTAAAATAATTAAATTATGACACATTTTCTTTCTTTCTAAAACACTTAAAAATATTATGCAGACTTATCTCAAATAGATGTCAAGCTTTTCATATTAAAATACAAATTTAAATAACACAGCTTTTGATCGAATGCTTTCCTAAGACGGTTTATGAAAGAAGAATTCAAGATGCAATTTTGGGCAGACATTTTTATATTTCTTTAATTAATAAGTTCAAATTAATTTTTTTAAGTTATTTGAATCTATTTGAAGATGAAGCGAAGCTTAGAGTTGACATTATGAGAAGTATCTCTCGCCTACTTCCAGAAAAGTATCATGTCTCCGCAATGCAAGGAGCAGCACGCATGTGCCAGGTTATACCAACTCGCTAATTTCCTTTCTATTATAGAAACTGATTGAATTTTGTTGTTTATTCTCTCGCATATAGAGATGTACTTCTGTATTAATTATATAATTGGTTACAGGAGGTTGCAGAATTCTTCAATACTGTTCATCCCAACGAAAAGAGAATCCCCATTGCAGGATTATATGGAATGCCGGGCATGGGTAAAACTACAATTGCCAAGGCTTTTTGCAATCTTAATTTCGAGAATTTTGGTGGAAAAGTATACCACCTGGAATTTGCTTCTCGAGGCCATTCAATGGAGAGCCAAAATTTAAAATTGTTGACAAAGGTGAGCAATTCCGTGTAGTTTTATGTTTTTTTTGCAAGATATTCTTGCTTCCCATATAGACTTATGTTTACATCTTCAGTGTTATGCAAATAGACTCACGTACGAAGTGTGTACTTGTTTCGCATTTTGTAATAGAGTTTACAAGGCCAAAGAGTATTGTTGGTTCTGGACAATATCCAAACCGAAGAAAGCATTGGCGGTGTCAGAGATTTTCTTCAGGCAGAGTTGGGTGAAAGCAGTTGGATCCTTTTGATTGCACGAAGCGTAGATGTTCTAAAGAATTTCATTGAGATACAGTCATGCAAGACTGTACCAGGCCTTGAAGAGAAAGAGGCGATAGCCATCTTGTTGGAAAGCACCTCTCTAGCGGAGTCAGCGTTGGAGGCAGAGAGAAGAGGTTTTGCTTTGCCATGTGCAAACATTTGTTCGTTCAAAGAGACTAGCTGTGCCCATACATTTGTTCCGTTAGTTTTAAAAGCTATTGGCCGACATCTCTTCAGTAAATATGGTTCCGATTTGTCAAAATGGGTTCCTGAATTAGATGGCTTGGTGATCGGATCTGATGCTGGTTTGGGTGACATGTTCGCTGTGCTGGACAAAATTTTTGAGGATATGCATACCAAGTACCATACCATGTTTATGCTTCTCACAGTGTATATGCCGCCTAATATGCCTCCCAACAAAGTTACAGAGTGGCTTGCGATAAATTGCAAGGAAAAGATTGATTTTATTGAGAAAGCAGTAAGTTGAATATTTACTTTTATACTTCTTTAGTTTGTGACATAGATACCTTTTATTGAAAAACCATTGCACGACTCATTTATTGTTTGTGTGATCAGGCTGAGGATCTGTGGCAGAAGGCTTTTATTGAAGAGATTAAACCTCAAATTCGCATACATGATCTGTATATGGAGTTCGCTCAAAGCAAAGCAAGACAGATGGAAAGATGGCTGTGGTGTAACCGAGACCACCTTACTTCAGAAGCTTAAGGATGCTTGTTTTCGGAAGACAACAACGGGTTTGAGTTGGCAAAATTAGAGTATTGGCAGCATCAACATCTGTGCCAGATCGGGGACAGGAACACTAAAAATCTATGGGCTCTTCAACTTGCGTGCAACGAGATCAGTAACCTTGGGTTGAGCTCCATGAAAAATATGAGGAGCCTCACTTTACACTATTGCAAAAATTTGGAAGTCATTCAAGGAATAGAAAAATTGGGACACCTGGCATGGCTTCAGATAGAGAAGGTACCAAAGTTGAAAGTCTTGAATACAAGCAGCCTCGCTGCCCTAAAATATCTTGAGATAAACACTGGCGGGCTCACTGAGCTTGGAGATCTTACCTGTTGTGTTTCTCTGATAGAAATTTCTATTCGCTGTCCATCTCTCTGGGAGTTCCCAAGAATAAAAGGTTTGCCAAATTTAGAGAAAGCCAGGTTTAAATCCTGTGAGGAAGTGAGCGGCCCACTCGACTGTAGAGCATGTGTAAAGCTTCAAAGTATTGCCTTGGAGTATTGCTGGCAGATGGCTCACATACCGTTGATCGATGGTTGTTCCAACATATCCAAAATTGTTCTCAATAGATGTGATCAAGTGACGGAATGGTCAGATGGAGATGAGTCAAGTGCGTTAGAGATCGTAAAGTTGTGCGTTTCATCAGACGATGCCTCGGTGCCGAGGCATTCAGAGTGTTGTGATGGACCAAAGAATATTCTCTTATGGAATATCGTGGTATCGAGGGATGTTCCGAGTTTGAGACGTTTTTCAAATTTGACCGTGCTCAACCTATACAATTGTGATATATGTGAGCCACCGGATGTTGCAGGTTGTAGAATGTTGCAGGATGTTTGCTTTTCCACATTAAAAAACTTAGAAAGCTTTCCTACCTTCTCATCGCTAAGAAAGTTGAAGAAATTATGTTTGTGTAATTGCCAAAGGGTTCAAGCTCCTCCCGATATCGGGGGATGCTATGAATTGCAGGTGTTTCATCTACTGTACAACGATAATATGAAAAGACTTCCAAAGATGGATGGCTCTCAACCATTAAAGGAAATCAAAATGAGTTGGCGATCGGAGGAGGCTGTTGATTACTCTGACAGCTATGAATATGATAATCTTGAGTTTTGTCTGGACTACCAGAAGGACGAGATCTTCCGCAACATAAATGACGTAATTGTTCCAGTGGAATTGAAGGAGTGGCAGTGGATACAGAACAAGAGGGTGAAGGTGCAGCAGTATTTCCGTGGAAAGAAAGTGTATTATTCTATCGCCTGTTCCCGTGAATGGAACACTGGACGCGGGGCACGGAAGCAAGCATGTAATGACGACCCTGTTGAGCATTTTATTATTCACAGGGAAAGTCGCATCTCAGGTTAGGTTTTAATACCAACTTTAAATGCTTTATATTACCCTCGAGCTCTATGATATACGTTTTTGGTTTCGTTATTCTAAGACAGAGATAGAAATCGAAAAAAAACAAACAAACGGTACTTTATTTTATAGTCAAATTTCTATCAATTATTATTTTTCTTGTTAGATTTGTTTTTCTATAATTTGTTATTTGATTTAAATTATATTGTATTTAAAATTGATTTGTAAGGAGTTTTTCAAGAACACTGTCACCATGATTAATGTTTTCCAACAGGAGCTATATAATTGAAAAATAAAATCTTCAAAAAGCCAGTAGCCTTATAAGAGCTGTTACCACTCTGGTTCAAAAAGGAAACATGATTTTAAGGATACTCCTCATCCCTATGCTACTTCATCTATTATTGCTAGTTAGAGTCTCCCTCCTTGATGGACATGAAATAAAATTTATTCATTCTCTAAACTATAAATCATTAATTCAACTTGGAATTAGTTAGCAATAGAGACAATTCAAAATATGTAGGAACATCAAGTTTTTTACGTGGAAAATCTAAGGAAGGAAAAACCACTAAGAGAATTAACTCTCAATATATGAAACAAGTATTATAATGTTTGTTTTAGACCCATTGGTAAAGAAGAAAACTGCTCCCTAAACTTGTAGGATAAGGTGCATTTTCTTAGGAGAAGATACAAAGGACTTGCAGGCTGAAGAACACTTCTTCAAGGCAAGATAAAAAGAGATTGCATAGAACAATATGGAATAAACTGTTGTAGAAGAAACATCCAACTGCTGTAAATGATGTAGTCCTCTTTGAAGCATAAATAAATTGTTACACTGATTTTTTACACCTCATAGTAATCTAATTTCTTACTACCTTTTTTTATCCATCACAAAAGTTCACATCAATTTTCACATGTCAAACTACTTTCTCAAATCAGTGGTTTTTCCTTATATATCCTTTGTGATATCCTAAAACATCAATTAGGTCAGCTCAAATAGGACCTAACAAATGAAGCGTGTGACCTAGAGTAGGTTGGCCCCCAAACATATACCTTGATCATTAAATTAGGTTGTAGTTCAACCTTGCTCTTAAATAATCCTTAAACATATCATAACACTTTCTTGAGGCTAATGCAAAAGGTTAGGATCAATCTCAATTGAAGGGAACATAACTAGTCAGTTCAATGTTGTTGTCAAGATTAACATCCATAGCCTTGGAAAGATCCCAAAAAAGTCTTCGAACTAAAGTGATAAAAATGGAAAGCATCTACAACCTTTCCATAATGTCTCCTAAAGAAACCAAACATCAAGTGCAGGTGCAAAATAATATTAACACAAAACCGGTAACCACTAGACACATTGGATAGACAATACCACATCAACACAATATATATCATGCACCAAAACACCAACATAGAAACTTATGATTTTGATCCAATACATTGTCCAAAATATCTTCTCAAATAGGGATAACTTTAGTGGCGAATATTTCACGTCGGCGACTTGGAAATTGGTGAATATATTGTACCAAACGGGGGTGGCCTAATCATCCTGAATTTATAAATTATTGGTCAAATGAAATTCAATTCACTGTTGTTTTTATTAATTAATTTCATCTATTTTAAGGATTTCGCCAATAGAATATATGTTTTCCAAATGATTTATTTAATACTTTTTCTTGCAATTTCGGAAGTGTCTTAATTGGCGGCCATATTTGCCAATATGTTGTCAACATTTAAGGTTAGGGCATGAGTTTAGTATATATTTAAAATTTGTCTCTATTTCAAAGACTTTCTATAGAACTTTTTGTCCTTCAAATTTTTTTGCTAAAATAGATTTGACAATGGACACGTATCTCTATTCTGCTGACTTTTTGTGGAACTTTGTGCCCTTTAAAAGTTTGGCCCAAAATAGAATTTATGTCGTTGATCTAGGATCATCCAACAGTTACAAAAAATAGGGTTAGTATATGACATATGATATAAAATTAACTCAGGATGTCCTATTAAAATAATAAAAGTTGGTTTTGGCTTCACGGGGCGCTACTCCTCGACCCCGCCCTATATCGTGATAGGGAGCGTGCCAGGGGCACTGCCTCTGAACCCCCATTGAATAATTTTGGAGGAAATTGCAGCGATAAAAGTGGGAAAAATTTAACCTTCGAACCTGATAATTGATTAGGCTCCATAGAACAATAATGATGAAATGATGGTTTCTAGGTATGTGTTTCTATGGCCGTGATTTTCTTCGAAAATGAAAGATTTGCTAGGATTTTATAGAATCTTCATATGATCGAAAAAAATTGGCAGTGCAAAAGTTAATATATTTTCCTTTCAAATTAAAATTTTCTCAATGGCATTTTGTCTTAAAATCAATGAGTATGGGAAGGTATAAGTTATCCTCTAGAGCTAATGAGGTCTTTTCTTCGTATAAATAAGGTCATAAAAAACTTGACCATGATTTTTCCTTAAATGAATTGTGGAAACCTACTTAATTGTATTTTGTGATGATGCGAACTTCAGTCATTATGATTTGTGGGCTTGCACAATTCTTACTATATATAAATGGTTTACTTTCTCTAGTTATATACATAGATCTATGATATTTTAGATTGAGTCCTTGGGATGGCCTTTTCCAAAGTTATTGGCAAATAATTATAAGCAATACCAATATGGTATGGTATTTTGTTTGTATGTCTATTTAATATATAATTATGTACTAAGATTTATGATTAGAATCTAACAAAATATAGGTAGACAAAAGTAGAATATTGCTAGAAGCATTATATAGTGCAATGGATTTGTGTGAGGTTATGTAACTAGATTAACTATGCTAGGGTGTAAAATATTTTGGCAAATATGTTTTAGCTCAATATTTTATACACTACAATGCTAAATTGATTTCTATATAGGAGATAACATATTGGTACCATAACTAGGGTTGAGTAAGGCACTCTCTTAACATAACTTGTCTTGATAATCTTGAGTTGATAACTGAAATTGTAAAACTAATGATGTTAAGATTATATTAAAAAAAAGTTATTGATGCTTTAGCATGATAGAAGTCAAAGTGCACGCTTTAATAAAAGAAGTAATTATATTATAAGGTTAAACAACTTTCATCGATAGCATTTAGGTGATAGATGTTGGGAGCTACTTATGTAGTCTTAGATAAGATTTTACTAGTAGTAGGTGATGGAGGCAAAGATGTACTTTTATTAAAGGAGTTTGATATTGCATATATTATAACAAAAGCATGTGTCTCCTATATTTGTTTTTCGCCTAAGGTATAATTTCTTGGTTTCAATTGTTAATAAGTATTTGATAGTATAAGCACTAGTATGATAGTATATAAGCATTAGTATTGGGTCTTTAGTAAGACCATAAAACCTCCCAATTTTATAATTTATATGTCTACATGAAGATGTAGACGATTAATAGGTTATGAAGATCTTACAAATAGTCTTAGGTGATGTGCAAAGGTTGTGCAAAATCCATCCAAAATACCATGAAATCTAATTATTATTAAACTTCAAGAACCTCCACTTAGGTCACAGGGTTGCAAGAATAATCTTAACCTCCTCCAAGCTATTTTCCCCCATTTATTATTTCTATTAAAATTGCTAGATAGCCAATAGGGTTTGATGGAGCAAGAAGGGCTTTGTAGTAATAAAAAATCAGGACCAGTAAACCCTTATGAAGGATAGGATTTTTCATAGGATTTTTCCTATGCGCTTTAAAGCTAGCTTTAAGAGAGGACCAAAGATAAAATGGTAAAGAAACTCTCTTTCCATGGCGAAAATGATGTAACAATACGAAGTGGTGACCAAAATCTCTTGTAAAATGATCATCAAGAGTTAAATATTCCATAATAACTTTAAATATAGGTTTGATTTTGGTTGAGTTGTAATAACTGGTACTCTTCTCCTTATCTTTCAACTTCTTGCACTCTTCCTCAGTTTTAGGGAACCTCTAGATAGCCAGGTCATAATATTTTTGCTCCCAGTATAATTTCAACCCATTCATGTTGAGGCCAATAACTTAGGTAATCACACTCGCAACAATTAACACTTTTCTCCCAAACAATACGACATTGCCATTGTTCCAGCCCTTATCAAAGAACTTTGTAATTTTAGGATCCCAACCATGAAGATGCTCTTGATAAGGCGAAAGACCCCCATCCTTTAGGATGTTCCACACCTTATTATTATTCTTGAGGTAATTGCTGTTGATTGTCTCAACTCTCTTCCTATCGCCTCCCATCTCAGTGGACCATTCCAATCTTGCAGCCAGAGAAATGAAAACCCAACTACAAAAAGAGGGTAAAAATTACCCAAAATCCGTGTGGCCAGTTAATGGTATGATGAAAGTTGGTTCTATACGCACAATTCCTGGCTTTGGAAATAACACCTCGTCGGGCAATAATGCCACCTTTTATTTCAAAATTAAACTTCATCATCAAATGTAAAGCCATTTCCTAGTCGTGTCATTCTATCGCAGAGTAGGAGCATGCTGACATCAGCCTCCAACATGTCCTGACCCCGCCATGTGGATAGGTCTTTGTTACGAACTCCCTTGTTAGAAAACTAGTCAACAACATAGTTTTCCACTCAATAATTGTGGGATATGTAACACCTTTCGAATGAGGTAATAATATCTCTTGATTTTTTAATCCAATTTTCTTTTGTCTAAGATGGTTTATGCTTACCAATTAGGCAATTTATATTGTCTTTAGAATCACCTTAGGCCCAAATCTTCTTACAATTCAATTGGTAAGCTAACCTTATACCATGAAAGGCCCCTATGGCTTTGGCTAAGTGGTTGATTTGAATGCCCAAAGGGAGAGATACTGCCGCAATAAGAATGCCACTTTTGTCTCTCAACACTCCCCCACACCCTATCGGCCTAGGGTTTCCCTTGGCCACCCTGTCAAAATTGAGTTTGACCGAATCAAATAGTCGAGGATTCCAAACACAACCATCTCTTGGATTCTTCAGAATATTGGGAGCCAATCAACATATCCACCTGGACATTCCAATTAGCAACCACCCAACAGTTGTAGGCATTAAAAGAAATCTTCCCTTTTAAGGAGGTTAGCCAAATGACAATATTAATATTCTCAATAATGGTTTTGGAGATCTTTCCGAAAATAATATCCGGGGTTAGATAATTCTATAAATATTTTGTTGTTCTGCTCCTTCCAAATAGCCCAAGTCACATGTGGGAGGATAAAGGAACAAAGCCTCTTAAGCACAAGGTTAGAAGTCGGTGGATTCCATTGGGAAAGACACTCCAACACCAACTGAGGGAAGATCCACTTAAAATTCAGCAAATTGAAAACCATGTTCCAAGTATCAACAACAAAAGGGCAGTGAACAATCAAATGAGAGGCAGATTCAAATTCTAACTAACAAAGATAGCATATTTTTGGGATGCAAAATCCTCTCTTGTAGAGTTGTTCGTAGTAGGGATTCTATTTTGAAGGAGAATCTAGAAAAATATATTCACCTTAGGAATGAGGTCCTTAAACCATGCTTTTTCCCATTGAGGAGGAGGGTCACGAGACTGGGAAATTAGAGTCACCATTGAAGAGACAATAAACTTCCCTGAAGGAGTCCCTTTCCAAATCAAGAAATCATCCCCTCTATTATGATCCATTAAAAATGAGTTGAGAGAGCATTGGAGAGGTAAAAGTTGAGGGCTAATTTTAGTAAGGTCAACCCAGCCGTCATTTACCCACTAGTCTCCCACAAATTTACCAAATCTAGCTTTACAGACTGTACTAAGCTACTCAAAAGTTGTATTATGACAAAGGGGTTCTTTTTCCAACCAGCAATCTTCCCAAAAATGATTTCTTCTTCTTATCCCTACTCTCCAGCAAACACCTTTTAAGATAATTGATCTGACTTTAATGGTGTTATTCCAAAGAGTAGAACCATTAGGCAGGTTGTTAGAGTGGAGAAATTGAACAAGGGAGATGCAATTAGAAAGATATTTACTATGCCATATAGAATTACATTCTTCTCTTACCCCATACGTTCTGAAAACTTGTTTAGCTAGAATGATTTTATTAAACATTCTAATGTTTCTCAGACCCAACCCTCCTAATCCCTTGGGTTTGCACACACTGTCCTAAGCAATCAATGGCATTCTCTTCTTCTCTTCCACCCCCAACCACAAGAACCTTTTTAAATTATTTCTATAATATCAACAAATTTGGAAGCTATCTTAAACAAACTCATGGTATAAATAGGTAAATTCTAAAGAGTAGCCTTAGGAGCTGAAGTTTTCTAGCCTGATTGAGCAAAGCTCCCTTCCAACTAGCAATCTTTCTGTTAAATCTATCCACAAGAGAAACCCATAAGGATTCTAGAGGTTTATCACAAAGAGGAAGACCCAGATAGGTGGAGGGCAGAGAACCCATAGAGCATTCCAAGATATCAGTAATCTTCTTCCTTCTAGCTTCAGGAGTATTAAAGAAGAAGATACAAATCTTCTTCTTATTGATAAGCTGTCATGCATCCTTCTCATAAAGATTCAAAACACGCTTAATGGATTTAGCTTTAGTAATAGTCAAACTACCCATCAAAATAGTGTCATCGACAAATTGTTGATGGGAACTTGTTTGGTTGATTAGCATAATAATACATGATTAATAATATATCTAAATTGAAAAATAAAAATAATAATATTTATCATATATTATTATTATATATATATAACAAAATCTAATTATATGTTATTAAATAAATAAATATATATATAATATAAAACATAAAAGCGACTAAGGTTGCGACCATGGAAGGACGCGACCTCTCCCTACCCCGTGTGGGTATTTACAAAGGAACAGTATCGGTGATACCATATAAAAACAGAATAGTCAAGGACAAATCGATGAATACCATTCACATCACATATCCTATAAGGGAATATACTTTTAAAGATTAGTTGAATGCTAAGTATCAAACTCATGATATCGTTCATGATAAACATTACCATCAAGGATTTAAGCTTTGGCCTAAGACGGAAGCAATATATCTCAATATCGAGCAGAGAGCATATATAGGGTGAAGAGCCAATCCCTCAGATGGAATTGCCATCTACACACTATAGTTGGGAGATGTCTGTTAGTGGAAATAATATTAGGAGAATATAGACATCCAGAAGAGCCTTGGCCAACGTAGTAATTCTCGATAAACATAAAGAAAATCGCATCATCACCGAATTCATATAGCCGGCCATACTAATACTTGATCAACATACTATAAGGAGAATTGTCAGTATTTCAGCGATTGGGAGAGGATAATTCCTAATGAACAGGAGAAAGCATCAAGACTAGTTGCCCTGGAGAATCATCCTAGGTACTAGACATCTCTATTCGATGCCAAAAAGGGATAAGATAGATAATGGTAATATTGTTTGCAGAGGGGATTCTCAATGATGGAGATACTTCCCAGCAACCCCAAAACATAACCAGTTCAAGCAAAGCAAGAATATTTGTGATAATATCTAATCATCGAGTGAGTTAGAGAGCCCATGAATATTGCCTGACAAAATTACAGTGGGAACACTATTTGACACAGGGCACGTATAGGAAATTGTGGAGAATTGTTGAGTTGTCGGTACAGGGACTTTACACATTGGTGCTTATTAAATAGACCATAAATCATTTGCAATAAAATTTAAAGAAAATCAATCCTAATAACCATAGGACCAATTAGGGGTCATTACACAGGCCCAGGGGCTTTGTTGCCCTCAAAAGAGAACACCGCCTTTTGAATTTCCTCTCTTGAGGGAATGGCCTCCAACATTTTATTCTGGTTTTCGTTCCAGATTTTCGTGTTCGCCTATCTAGAAGAGATCGTTGGGCTTCACCATCCAGAATAGAATCTGCAGCAAGGAGGGTAGAGAAAAAGATAACTGCTTCTCTACAAATGTCATCCTCATCAATCTTTGCCCTGTTCTTCAAAAGATAGTCAATCCTATTTGTTGTCATGTGCTTGAGAGTAGTTAAGTGAAAGACGCGGGTATTCTTGTCCCAAGCTGACAGCCAAAGAGATCTCAACCTCTATTTCCAAAAAATTTCTTCTTTAGAGATAATATTGTGATAATGGACCAAGATGTGATTTTCCTTAGCAAGGTAATCATCTTTGTGCCTTCCTGCTGGATTTTGTCTTGAATTTCTTTCAATTCTGATTGGAGGGAAGATTTCAAAGCAAATATGTCACCCAAAACTTCCTTGTTCCATTTTGTGCATTAACCTTGACTTCCTTGAGTTTTTTTAGCAACTCTAAACATTGCTATTCCATCAACTCTAAAGTTCCAGCAATCCTTGATATTGTCATAGAGTCTTGGGTGGCTATGAGTTTTGGGTGGGATAGCCACATCTTCTTAGATCTGAAATTTCTCTTTGTTTGTAGTGAGTCCGTCATTAAACTAATAGGATAATAATCAGAACCAATCCTAGAGAGGGCATTCAAAGAGCTATAGTATCTCATTTACCAATCATTAGTCACAAGAGCTTCGTCCAATCTTACCTGAATGAGATCCTTTTGTTTTCTTTTGTTTGCCCAAGTATAAGCAACCCCTTTGAGATCTAGATAATGTAAACCCTATTCATTTATGAACTCCAGCAGATCAAGGTTGATGTCTATTTGAATCTAGGAACCCCAAACTTGTCCTTATCCTAAAGGGGTGTGTTAAAATCCCCCATAATAATCCAAGGAACATTCTGGTTACTATATCTAAAAGAAGCTAAAGTTGACCAAATATTCATCCTAGCAATCTTGTTGTTAGGAGCATAAATATTAGATAAAACTCAAGAGAAACCATTGCTAGTGTGTTTAAACTTAGCGGCAACATGATTGCTATCTTCTCAAATTGGGGTACTTGACACATACTTAGGGTTCCAAAAAGTTGCAATACCCCTTGATGCTCCCTCAAAGTTATTACGACTCACATAACTATCCTTAAAGACTTTAATTTTATCAATTCTATCTTTCTGCATCTTACTAACTTTCCTGCTCCCTGTGCCACTTATAGGATTTTTTTCCTACGCTCTTGGAGACTCCACAATCAACTCTTTCTTTGTTTCTTGTTGACATTCTAGGGGAGTCACTTTTGAGTTTTTCTTTTTCTTTCTAACTGTCTGGAAAGATGAGGCTTCTTCCTCCACATTTTTGTCTTCAAAGCTCATGTTTTCCTTCCCAAAGGTTTCACTATCACTTTGACTTTACTATGTCACCCAAGCATCTGGAACCACATTTTGATCTATCTGTATAAATATGTTACAGGAAATCCTTTTCTCCCCCTCAAGCTCTGGGAAGGTAGATTCAAACACATCTACGTATTCTGAGGGACTTGAGTTATCCCCTTCCATCTTAGAAGAGGGAACCTTTATATGAGCATCTTGATTCATAATAAGTTGGGGGTTCTCCTCCTCAGGGCTAGCTCTAGGGAGAGGGGTAGGACAAGAGGTACGACCCCCATGACCTCTTTAATCTGCCCCTGAGGTGAAGAAAAATTATGTTCTTAACCTTGAACATCACCCTCATTGCCCTTATTGCCTTTATCAACAACATTTAGGATTTCCACAAGGGAATCATTGTAAGGGCCTTCTAGACCTTCCTTAGCTTGATTAGCTTCACACCCTTGGGGCTGAACATTGACTTGGCAATCCCCCACATTAGATGTCTTGTTGATCCCTAAAAATTGTTTGGGATTCCAAACTTTAATCCCTTAGCTTTAGATTGCTTGGCTTTGTTGGCTTTAAGAGGGCCTTCTTTAGCCCAGTGCATTGATTTCTTACAAGAAAAGTAGACAAAAGGGGGAGATTCATATTCAATGGATTGGACCCATTTTCCCAGCTTGGACAACAACTCAATAGAGATGGGAAGACATGAAGTGCAACACTACCACACAGATCCTCACATACACCATTCTTTTTCTTGCTATTGTCAAGGCATCGATAGAAAGAAGATCCCAAAAAGAACTCGTGATACTTCTTAAAACATCCTCATGCTAGTATTCTAATGGTAGCCTTGAAAGTCGTACCCACATAGGAACGACGTAAAAAAGCATCAGAAAAGTCCATACGGGGGGTCCATTTTTTTAAGGCCAAGGATGATTTGTTGGTAACCCACGGACCACCACTAAGAACATGAGTAAGATCCTCCTTGCTGGAGAAGGTGAAGGAAAAAATCCTCTAGGAAGGGCCACAACCTCCACTTGCCCCTTAAGGTTCCACTTCTTAAGAACAAATACCTGATAGTCTCAATATTAGGTCTAAGGCCCAGAAATTTTCCTACAAGGGAGAAAGCCATCAAAGAAATATTATGGTCAATAACTTGATCATGGATCTTAACAACAAACTTTCCTAATTTGTTTGGCTCAAAGATCAAGTCAACAAGAGGGAAAGCATATTTAGCAACTGGCTCGACTCCAAAAAGAGACGTCCAGCTAAGGGTAATATTCCCCTCCTTCTATCTAACCCTAGACGACCCCAAGGAGGGAACCACCTTTTCATGGACATACAAACTTTTTGGGGGAATAAGATCAACATTCTGACCCCACATGTGGAGAGCAGGGACATCATTTCCTTTGAAACAAAGATGAACATAAATCTTATCTCTTGGGTCCACCTGGGCACCTCGCGTAGGACAAGGAATCTCACCGTCCTCCAAATCTACACCTGATTGTCCATCATGAGAATACTTGAGGTGGAGGTGTTGACCCTTAATAACTCCCACACCTACCTTTGCAATCAAAGGATCAACAACAAAGGCCCCAACATGCTAGTTCCCGAACTCTCTCTAAAACCCTCGCTCAACATTCTTCCCAGTCTTCTCCATTCAAATTCTTATGTTGAAAATGTTCCTTAGCTCTCTACGATACCACGTTTCCTTGAAAAAACAATCACAATTATTATATTTATTAGTTTGTGGTTAAATGGTGTAATACTACTACCATGTGCATCAACACTATGTCCAATAACCTGAATGTCTTCTTTTAAACATGTTACCACTCTAGTCACCTCTATTAGCACCATTTTTTCTGTGTTTCAACACTATTACTTGCATTTTGGGCTTTTTCTCTTTTGTTCATTCCCTATGCCTAACTTTTCACATTTGCACACAATTTGTCCCTTCCCTACCTTCCTTTCTCTCCCTTATTGTATAATTACATCCTTCATATCAAAGACATGGGTGGAGGATTGATTCTTGCACACCATTTTTTTACCCTCAAAACAGGATTACTACTTAAGACAAGGTAGCCATTCTCACTTTATGGCACAAGGATACCCTTTCTTGTCTCCTATACCATTCTATGATTGAGTGCATTGATGAATGACCATATTGTGCTTTTTTTTTGTCATTTGAATAATATCATTTCTCATAGTTAATGGTTAAAAATAAACACAACTCTTATGCCTTATCTCCCATTCATTGTCTTTGACGACAGGATGTGACATCCTTATCCCTTGGGAATCAACCTTCCTAAATTTTACTAGCCAATTTAATTGTATTTTTTCCTCATACTCTCTTCTCAGGTTATTATATTTTCCCTAATTTGATGCATTTTCTATAGATTTTAAATTACCTATGAGGGTGCATAGTAAATTTTTTCTTGAATAATGCTTTTTGCTTGATCCAATACTCTACTTTCAAAATTCATGTTGACTTTTTTAAGGAAGGTCCATATTATATCACCAAATACATACATTTATTTGTTAACCTTAGAAATGATCAAAGTACTAGGTATCAAAACTTGCACCTCACAATCATGTATTAATTAAGGTAGTCACAACCTATGAATTCAAACATACATCCTCAATTAATTGAAATTTATGTTCTTGGTAATTCATATCCCTACCATGAGAAAGATTCTTAGTACTATTAATTATGAAATGATTTTTTTCTCATTCAAGGGGTCGATCAAATACAATAAGTTAGTTAAAGGATATGGGTATGTGCAGGATCATGGTATGCGAAACTAGGCCCTTAAGTGGCAATGAAAATTCAGAAAATCAGGTTTAGGCAAGTTGACATAAAAATTTGAACAAGTTATAAATATTATATCAAAAATATGTAAGAAGAGAATCTATAGAAAATTGAATTTAGTTTCTAAGATACTAGGCCTTTTTTGAAAAATAATTATTCTATATGTTGAAAATTTCAAATTTCAATGTAGTAGTACAAAAATTTTAAGAGAAAAATAAGAAGTAGGTGTATGTCTTACCACCTTAAACACAATCAAATGATAAATTTTTTTTAGACTCTTGATATAAGTAGTAGACTCGTGTCGGGATGTGACACATATTTGTTTGTAGTTTTTTCCCAAGTAAATAATTAATTATGATTCTTCATCTACAACTTTTCGAGAATACAAAAACTCTCATGTTTGACCACATTAACTTAGTCTAAACTTTATCAAATTGAAAACTTTTTTTATTTTTCTTGTAGAAGGAAAAAAATAGAATGTGACACATATTTTGGATTTCAAAAATGTTATACAGTTTGAAAGTTATAGCTATTTTTCAATAAGTCTATCAATCAGGACTAGAAAGATAACAAGTAGGTGTATGTCTGACCACATTAAACAAAATCAAATGATAATATTTTTTTATAAGATTCTAGATAAAAGTAGTAGACTCATGTACGGATGTGATGTATATTTTTTGTATGTTTTTTCAAAGTAAATATTTAATTATAATTTTTCTACTACAAATTTTCCTGAATATAAAAACTCTCATGTCTGACCACCTTAACTTAGTCTAAACTTCATCAAATTGACATAATTGATTATTATTATTGTATTAGGTGAAGCATAGAATGAGATTTATATTTTAGATTTCAAAAATGTTATATTGTTTGAAAGTTATAGTTGTTTTTCAAAGATTCTATCAGTTAGGACTTCTTTTTCACATTGCCACATTTTGGCATACCATGGTCGTGCACATACCCATATATCAATCTTCAAATACCTTAAGCATCTATTATGCCAGGTGATTTACATTTACAATTTGTATGTAAAAAATCCCTTTTGCGCCAACTTAGTTTGTCTCAGGGTTATCGAACTATTCTCACTAGCTTAAAGTCCATTTAAGAAATTCAAGGAAACAAAAGACCAAAGTAGTTTGATATCCAAATATACAAGAAAGTATCCTATCATTTAGCCTCTTTCATTGCATATTATTCCAACCATCCCTGCCACTTCAAGATTTCATTTCTTGTATCCATTAAAGTTTAGCTTGTCCTTTTTTTAAAAGATTTTTACCCTTTTAATGTGACATCTTCAGAACTTTTTGTTGGTTTTTATTTTATCCATATGACAACTAATTCCCCATTTCCTCATAATATGTAATTCAAGGAAAGTGGCCAACCAGGAAACACTTTTTGTGTTTCATATGATTGATCATTTCTCTAACTCCTCTTATTATTTGCATAATTTATTTGATGTTCTTTGTATCCTTTATAAAGATCATGTTCTTCTTGTCGTTCTAGATACCCCAAGCAAGAAAGAGGGTATTTGGTTCTAAAGTTCTTCAAAATAAGGTATTTGAAAGGGAAGGGCGGCTATTATATTATATCATTTGTATTTTATGAAAATTTCAAAATTTCTAATATATTGTAGCTATCTCCATGGGGGCCAATCCACCTATATATTATCTTTTATTCTATTGAACGATCATTTAGCATTTCTATCCATATCAATGTAAACCTTTCACCCTACTGTACATCCATCGAGCATTGTAACTCGTATCATCGCTATAAAAATATTTTGCCCTATCATATGACTATCTAGCCTTTGCTACTCTTACTAGTGTAATCTAAAGTTTCTCTATCAGATGACTATGTAACATTTTCTACTCATATTAGTGTAATTAAAAACCACTAGTTATTGTATGGCTATGTAGAATAACACAACTTTCTACACATCTTGGTGTAATCTCATTAATTAGTATCTCATGGTCTGTGTCTCACTGCCATCATCTTTCATCTATCACTTCTGCCTATGTTAAACGCTAGTGATCTTGCAAATTTTTAGGTCTTTCCACTGGGGAAAACTCCATGTGGACAAAAGACTTTGCTTCCCCTTCACATCTCAAGTAAGTTTCCATTGTTTACTTTAGGTCACATTCCAGTATTGATATGCTTGCTAAATTGGGGGAAAATGTAATGTCGTAAATTACAACTCGTGTATTTCTTCATTGCCAAATTTCTTTTCTTTGGCCAAAAATCAAAATTTCATCCAAGCCTTCATCTCATTTTGTGTGCCTTGTCATCTTTGCAAGGAAGAAAAGGTGTGTTAATACGCTTCCTAACACTCATCTAGTGGGAGATTGCAAATTTTCTATACAAATCTTAACTACTATAGAATTAGAAACGCATTCACAAGGAGATAAAAAAAATGATTAAAGGTTATACCTTAGAACACATGATATATTGTGGGGAAAACCCTTTCGGGAGAAAAACCCCACACTCTAAAAGCATAATAGTTTGTATTAATGAAAAAATTGTTACAATATAATAGCGGTAAACTGCTTCTTTAACATAATTTTTCAACCAACAATCCAACTATCTAAATCAATTTTGGTAGCATAACACTTCACCTACAAACATAACATAGCTCATACTCTCCAAGGCTACCTTCTATAGAGAAATACAAAATAAGTGGTAGCTTCTGGATGAAGATACAGGATGGGGTTGTGCATAACATTTGGAATTATTTTTTAACCACCCAAAAATTGCAAATAATACATGTAGGTCTCCAAATGACTCCCCATTCAAACCTCTTTTGTTGAACACCCAAAATTTACTATTTTGAGCTATGACAAATGCTCTTACATATCTTACAACTATCATAAGAATCTATTATAAATATTGTCATAACTTACAATTTATAGTTGTACAAGAATCTACCATAACCTGACTATAAATAACACATTCTTTTACAACTTATCATAACCCAACTTCGACATCCACCTTCTCCATGCAAAAGGTATCGTATGCCCCTTGTCCAATTGGTTATATCTAATATGTCATAGGTTGACACTTGTCAATATTCTCAAAGTGGGATTTCTACCTCCACATGTGTGACATATGTGTCATACATTCATTGCCAAGTAGGATGCTACCAAGCTTGTGTGTCTTGCTAGATGACTAGACATTTGTAGGCAATTAATTAATTAAAATAAGAAATAAATACAATAAATGATTACAAAATAAAATTGAGGATTCGCAAAGTCTGAGACAACTTAATCCCAACAATTTCCCTTGCCTGGATTCTCAACCATGTAGACTGTTTGGTTTAGGAAACACACACACCATGGAGAGGTCTGTGCAGGACACATTTGTCTCGTGAATCTACATACTAAAGCTAGTCATTCAGGTGTTAGACCTACTATTTTTGGTAATGTAATGCTTCCCTAGATAGTCCATCGATGTCGGGAATCCATTGCTCTTGTTTAATGTCATTCGTTTGGCCTCATTTTCCCTTTGGGTTCTCTTGATCTCTCTTGGCACATTTTCACTCATTTAAGTCACTTTTAGCATCTCAATCATATTCTTGAGCTCTTCATCCACTTTTTTTGATAATTTTTAGCCTATTGTGTTCATCGTATTGCAACTTCAACACTCTACTTCACACAAGCAAACTTACTCTCGCCTCTAACCTATCAAGCTCTAACTTTGTGGCTTCAAAGGGAGTAATCTTGCTTTCATATACATTATTTTTAGTTGGTGTAATGTAGCTCTTATCATGTATTTTATCTTTATATTATCATTCTATGATTTTATTAGTTTATTCATTATTATATCTATTGTATCTTGGTTGTTTATGGAGGTGGAAACACCAATTTAGAGGATCTGACTTAAGTAGGCCTCTAAAATAATGACCCAAAAATTTTATTTGTCACCTTGTGTACAATTTTTGAAGGAGGATACAATGCAGTGATCTTGGTATTCTTCTACCTCCTTTGTGAGGCTTCATTTCTCCCTTACCTTTCTTAGAATAGTTATTTTTTTTTTGTCTTGTACATTTTGTTAGTTATATGTATTCTTCTTTTAAGTCCTATTAGTTTAGACTCACTCTTGTACCTTTCTGCTCTTGAAATCTATATTTTGTCCATACAAGTAGCATGAGTGATGCACTAACATTCCAAATCCACTTTGTAGTCCTACACGCGTGCAGACATCCAAGACAATGAGTTGGCAGATTTCACTAGTTAGTCCTTAGTAGTTGCTCTTTACTTTCCAGTAATAAAAAAACAATTCATAACATATAATTATTTATGTTTTACTTTTTTTTGCACTTACTTTAGTCTTAATCTTGAACAACTAATTGATCATCCTAGCTCACTAGAGCACTGGTTTAGTGGGGTGGCACAAGGGCCCATTTGCTCTTTAGTACTTCATCAATCCTTGAGGTTCGTGAATTCCCTTCACATTTTGGTGAACTTGATGTAAACCTTCTACACTATTTTCTCCCCCTTTATTGGGTGATAGTCCATTTGTCAACATAGTAACCATCACTCCTATCTTTCCCCTATTGCAGAGAGCCTTATCCCTTGTACATCCTTGCATAAATCAACAAAAAAAGTTGTAAGGTGCATTATGGTTGATCTCGCACATAAAGTAAATATTATTATGGAGGAGGTACTCTTCATTAATGAGTTGCACCATGTGAGATATGATGAGTATTAGGAAACCATTCAAACTCATAACGGGCTATTCCTTTCCCTATTGGGGCCTACCACCTTGATGGTCCTTTTGGGACTCGAGGTAGTCTCTACAAATTTTGTCATCCTTTCTAAGTCGAATCTCTTTTGTGTAAAGTTAGGCATCCATTGGCTAGTCCCCTTAGTGTTTCATAAATGCCTTAAGTTATCCCATAGGGGTATTGTACATGCTCTCTAGGATGCTAGATATCAGCTCCAAGTATCTCTTGGGGGCTTTTTGTTGGATCACTTTTGGCTTGCTATAGTAAGGCCTCTACTCCCCCAACAAGATTTTCTATTCAAAGCTTATAATAATTATAAGGCCAAGGAAAAATCTTATAAATTTGTAGCACGTATGGCCCTTCCTATCTTCATCCCTACATCTCAGCACACCTACCTCCTAGTCTTTGAGGGCAACCCCTATTCCTTCAATTTCTTGTAGAGAAAAACTAGGAAGGGTACCCAAGGTTAAGTCAACAACTACCTTGTCAATAGCATCTCCTTCATTGTTCAATAGGGCCTTCTTCTGTGCTAGTCATGCCATTGATGGAGTAGGATCTCACCAAGCCTTTGCAGACTTCTCATCTTGGTCATCACCTTTGCTAGAAGCAACTTGTGCTTGACCTTAAGCATTAGTGATAATCTGGGGTCTTGGAGGGTGAGGTCGTTGCAAAGGAAGAGACCACATTATCGGTTCCTATATCCATGCCTTTCATTTTCTCCTACTGCATACATATATTGTCCAACAACATCTTCAATTTTTCTTATTGTTACTCTAGGGATCACTAAGTGGGTCTAGGTTTTCATTTCTCCATCCCAAGAAGTCGTGCTCGTCACCTCACTCCCAACATCCCTCATGTATGCCTAACCGATGCCATTTTTTGTTCATAATCCCAACTTTATTGGGGTCCTTAGGCCATCTATAGTGAGTTAGAGGACATCTACTCCATCATTTAAGAGAAAGTTTGTGAGGGGCCACATGTTTGAGTTTTGGCATCAAAAATCTACTTCGGTAAATCCTCTATCTATTTTTGTGCTTTCTATGGAGAAGGCTCCATCTTCTCCTGAATTTGTCACCACCCCTTTCATAGAGGTTGGCTAGTAGCCCCTTCAATCTTGACTTAGGTCAAGTCATTTGCATCTTATGAGTTGTGCATGTTTAACTCACTTGAGGATATTCTGATAGTGACAATGATCTTTACACGATCCATCCATCACACTTTCCTCGGTCAAGATTTTGGATGAGAACATCAAGGAAGCATCATCCTTGTCTTTGGTTATTAGTGTACCATCATAAATTGTAAGCACCTAAGTGGTGTATGATCTCACGATTGTTTAGCACCTACCTTAGTGTGATCTCATTATAGTTTGCATAATAGAACTTCATAATTGCACTTAATGAATACATAAATTTGAATATGGGACCTCTATCCATTCAATCTTATTTAAAATTGAGGTAAGTCCTTATTTCTAAGTTTGCTCCTCTATGTTTCCTCCAATCAAATAATTCATTTCATATCCTTGGCCTTATGTTACCATTTGTGGCCTTAGTGTCCTATTCCAACCTCTAAACTAGCTGTCAAATCTTTTCCCACATCCACTAACTATTTGGGACCCATTGTTTCAATTTGAGTCAAAAAAATAGGCGGTATAGATAATTTAGGCATAGGTTGTTTTTGATGTATGCCTTGATAATTGGACTCCTGTCTCAGTGAATTAAAGGGGAATTAAGATTTACAACCAACTCTCTTTGATTCTATCTCTATATTTTGTATAAAAGCATTCCTCGTACTTCATTTTGGTAAGATGAAAGTAATATCAAGGTTGAATCCCCAATTTAGTGACATCCCGTGAGGTGAGGACTTGCAAATCAAGGCTACATCAATTTTCTATCAAGCATCCAAAAATTCAACTATTTTCCAACATCATGGAGCTACAAAATGATTGTGATAATGATTAGGAGATTACTGACTGATGATTGGCTTGTATCCTTCCTATTTGGATTTGGCCATGGTTTCTTTTTATTTTTAGATCTACATATTTGTGCTATATATCTATGTTTCTTACATGCTTTCAATCACACATTGATCACATTTTCATATCGGGGTTGCTCTACCACATTAGGGTAGATCTTTACATTACACTTATGCATCTTAGCTCATAGAAATTTAGACACTCTTAGATCACGAGCACTACACACATTATCTCTATCATATTTGCTGTCCGCAGAGGTGGAATCACCAAAATGGGGTGTTGATTAAGGAATACCTCTAAATAGCCACCCACACACATTTTTTAGATTTGCAAGTGCAAATGACCATAGAAGTTGCTATTAGAACTTTTGTGGCATCTTGGCATTGAGACAAATAGTCTGCAATTCGTTTCAGCAGAAACTGAGTATACATCATCTCAAACAACCTATATCTGGGTATTCACTGTAATCAACACATACCCTCAGAAATAGGCTCAAACTTGTCAGGTAGTCATATACAGGTTGTGGGATCTCAGAAAACCAGTTATAACCAGTTTCAAGATTCCAATAGTTGGGAATTCAGATCTAAATCTCCAATTTTCCTATTTTGATTCCAATGCATTCAAGTCTATCTTAATCTCCCTTATCTTTATTTTTTAGTCTAATTAGATCATTTATTATTCCATTTAGTTAATTTATATATTAGTCTCTTTCATTCTTTTCTAATTCTAAGCAACAAAGGAATAGAAACCCCTCTCAAGTAAGAATCTCGTTTTAGCATTCCTACCACTAGGTGGTGCTGATATGATTTGTTTTAAGGTGGTTTTGTATAACAATGTGCACTATAAATTGGGAACAATTATATCTTTAGGTGAACCCCTTTTTCATATTGTACAGTCAATAAGGCATTTGGGGTTGCCTTAGCAATTGTTCCTATTTTGTCTCACTCCCCTTATAATCATGATTGGGAGGAGAAGGTCTTTTTGATGGAGTATCTCAGGCAATTCTCACTCCTTCATTTGTAGATGAGAGTGTTCTTGTCTATGTTCCCCCATGTTTGTCTTTTATTTGTTCCCCTCGTATGGACCCAAGTTACTCTGTTGGTACTTGGAAACAAAGAATTATCTATTGTGCACTTTTATTTATCATTGTGTTCTATTTTTCATATATTAATTTTCAACATTTGGGGATGATGAAAAGTGATGGGGGCATTTAGGCCTTTTCCTTGTTGACCTGAATTTTATTTGATCTTTTTCTTCATGTACTCTTCTTCATATCCAAAATTTTTGGCACTGTGATGAAATACCCATATGTATTTATGTACTAAAAGTATTTTCACTACTATGAGTTTTCATGCTAAATTATCAGATCCCCTTTGCCTTTTCTTTCTTGTTTTGTTGTTGTGGATATCATTTATCACCTATTGTGGGGTGACATCATATGTAAAAATCTCATTATGTTGACATGGTGCAATATCTTTTGTCTCCTTAGAATGAATCGTGTTCCCTAATTGTGTTCCCTTCTATGCAACACTTTACATTCTCGGGGTTAGGGGGGAGGGGATTATATCTATATTATTTCATTTTTCTGAAAATAATCTAAAAATTATTCTATTGTATCTACCTCCAATGGGGTGAATCCACCTATCTATAATCTTTTTCCCTATTGTATAACCATCTAGCTTTGCTACACATACTGACATAAATCTTTCACCCTATCATATGGCCAGTTAGCATTGCTACGTGTATTGACGCTATCAAAATCTCTCACCCTATCATTAATGGTTGTCATTGATGTCAATATATCTGATGAATAGAAGATGTTTAGATGTGGTTTGGTTATTTTTGTGTATCAATAGAAGTGAGCATTGGATGATGTGCTTTAAATATTTTCACTTATTTGTGTTGGTGCTAGTTCCATTTATTGTACAACATATTGTGGATTATTTGTTTTGATTCGGTCCTATCTTGGATGTGTTCATTGTGCTTCGGTCAATGCATTTGAATTGTAATGTATAGATCCTATCCGTTGGTACCGAAGGTCATGGAGATGGTATAGCATGCTGATATGTGCGAGGCATGTTGTATTGAGCAAGGTGGTCCATGTTTTAGTCCTTACCACTATGGGAATGCTTCAGTGTGACCTATTTTAATTTGGTTTAGACAGACCTTGTTGGTTGCATGAGTTAGTATAAGAGAGCGATGAATTCATTTGTTGTGAAGTGCTTGTCTGCGAGTATATGCAAAGTGAATGTGAACCTGATAAGGAAATATTTGTGTGTTGATGGTTATGTGAGTTGATGCAATTGGTAGAAGACTATTATATCATTTCTATATTGGAGAGTATTTGTGATAG
Organism: Chamaecyparis obtusa; assembly: GCA_027943335.1. Taxonomy (NCBI): domain Eukaryota; kingdom Viridiplantae; phylum Streptophyta; class Pinopsida; order Cupressales; family Cupressaceae; genus Chamaecyparis; species Chamaecyparis obtusa. The sequence continues at coordinate 129,643 of BSBK01009650.1, forward strand.
TGAGTTCAGTGCTGGATTCAAATTTCATTTCTTATATTCTAGCAGTGAGCCTAGTTGTAATTGCAATGAGTCTTTTTGTATCAACAATTAGCCTATCTTATTTTCAAGGCAGTTAGCCCAGCTAATAGTGAGCAAACCAAAAATGAGCCCTTGTAAAAATCACCTTAACTGGTGTCACCTTAACCGATGTTCATTTCATGATAATTAGCTTCTCCGTGGTTTTTCCCAGTTTGTGTTTTCATGTAAATTTTGGTGTTCATTATGTTAATGGTTTTCTTTTTTTCAAGTTTACATCTGCTATAAGTTTCTGATTGGTTTAAGTATTTACCGAATTAACATAAGTGAAGGAAATTGTTTGTGAATAACTATTCACCCCTCCTCTTAGTTATTCAACCTGTTCAAAAAATGGTATTAGAGCTTGGTTCCTTAGAGGAGAGCTTGACTGCTTGAGGTAGATCTCATGGCACGCAAATTGAAAATTCATATGTTTAAATGGATTCGACTATGGTCCATGGAAAGAGAAGATGAGAGGATATATGATTTCAATCGATTACACCACCCGTAAGCATATGGAGAAGTATGTTGTTTTTTAGAATGGCCTCAATACTCAAGATGATATCACATCCTATGAGGAGAATGAGAAAGAAAGGTATGCAATTTTCAGTGCTTTATCAAAAACTGAGTTAGCTAAGGTTTTCATTGAAGACTACTTATGAAGTATGGGAAAAGTTAAAAGAGATTTATGAAGGAAATGATATAGTTAAGTTATCTAAGAAGCTAGCAACTAAGCGTCATTATGAGAATCTAAGAATGGAAGAAGGTGAAGGCATTAGAAGCTACTTTCAAGGGGTTGACAATGCAGTGAATGAAGTCAAGAATCAAGGAGACAATATCACAGATGAAGATGTTATGGAAAAGATCTTGATGTCTCTATCTGATAGCTACAGTGACAAGATTTCAACAATTGAGGAAGTGTATGATCTGTATAAGTTTACCAAAGAAGAATTGTTTGGCACCCTGACTGCATTTGAGTTGAGAAAATCCAGAAAAAAGAGGAGCAAATATGAGGCAACATTAAAAGCCACAAAGACAAGAGGATCTGGATGGTGATGAAGACTCAAATCAGATGGAAGTGAACTTTACAAGAAAACTGAAGAAAGGTACTGGCAAGTACAAAGGTATGTTACCTCTTAAATGTTTTAGATGTGGAAAGAATCGTCATTTGTCTACTAGGTGTGCAGAGAAAGGTCCTATGCATAAATTTAAAATGTTCAACAAGAAAGCTTACTATGTTAATGAAGATGCTAGTATATTAGATGATGAGTCAAAACTAGAGGATTGTCTATTTTATGGTGAAGAAGAAGAAAAATCTGGATTTGATAGTTCTAACATTTGCCCAAAAGTTGATGATAATGTTGAGGCTTCTTTGTATGTTAGAAGGAACAAGAATGAGTGGTTGATTGGTAGTGGTTGTTCAAATCATATGACTGGCGATAAAGAAAATTTGTAACACTTGAGAAGTATGATTGTGGTCACGTTAGATTTAGTGATGATAAGGCAACATATATTGTTGGTAGAGGCTCTATTACTTTTGATAGAAAGCATAACACTGATAAAGTTTATTATGCAAAGGGTTTGTGTCACAATATTTTTAGTGTTGGACATATGTGTGAGAATGGCTATGATGTGTTCAAGAATGAAGGATGGGAGATTTAGAAGAGATCTAAAATAGTGATTGCAGTTGGAAAAAGGATAGGAAGAAATATGTACTAACTCAAAGGAGCTACAAAAGGATTTTTACTATCTCAGATTGATGATAGTTGGCTTTGGCATTGGAGGATGCTCCACATTAATTTTGACAATTTGGTGAATGTGTTCATCATGTGCAGTAAGCGACTACCTAGATTGTATAATTTTAACAATGTTATCTATAAAGGATATCGAGAAGGAAAGCAGAGAAGAGAATCGTTCAAGGAAAAAGATTATTCATCTACCAATTTACTAGATCTAGTGCACACTGATCTATGTGGTCCTACTAAAACAAGGATATTACAAGGTGAGAGATATTTCATACTTTTCATTGATAATTATTCAAGATTATCTAAGGTTGCATTTCTAAGAAAAAAATCAGAAGCATTTGAGAAGTTCAAGATTTTTAAGGAAAGAGTTGAGAATGAATGTGATAGGAAGATTAAATGTTTGAGATGTGATAAAAGAGGAGACTTTACTTTTGATGAGTTTGAGAATTTATGTGAGAAACATGGTATGAAGAGATAGTCTTTAGTGGCTAGAACACCACAACAAAATGGTGTGTTGGAAAGGATAAATCAAACAATACGGGAAGCATGAAGGACTATGATGAAGGAAGCGAGTTTACTTAAGGTTTATTGGAGAGAAGTAGTACATACAATTGTGTACAAACTTAACAAAGTTCTTTACTTGAAGAAGTATGGAAAGACATCATATGAGGTATGGCATGTAAGAGCATCTATAGTGAAGTATTTCAAAAATTTTGGAAGAAGATGATACATTTGAAGAGATGAGGACAATCTTGGCAAGTTTGACAATAGAGCGGATGCAGGTATACTTTTGGGATATTCAAAAAATAGAAAAGTGTACCTGTGTTACAATAAGAGACTGAATAAGATTGTTGAAAGCATAGTTACAAGACTCAGACTCACCTCAGACTCGGTGCCTGGACTGGGCAAATTGAAAAACCCAAGAAATTCAAAGATTTTAAGGATTTAAAACTTTTTTCCATTCATCATTCAGTCAATTAACATCAAAGGCACAATAATTGAGATAAATAGAAGCTACTTTGCACACATATACAATTTTACATTGATCTTATAACTATAAATGCAAATTTTTGAAGGAAATAAGTTAACTGTTAAACTAGTTAATAAATAACACATTAGAAATTTGAAACATAAATAGTGTCGGTATTCAAATGAAAATACTGTGGAAACTTCGGAGAGATGATGGAAACTCGCTCTGCAACTTCAAGAAATGAGCATTGATGACATCCTCATTGCTTTGCGTGCCTTGCAGTCTTTATGTGTCCTTTTTATGCCCTTCATGTTTTATTCTGTGTGTCTTGATTGTAATGTAATAATGCTCGGTACTCTCTTTTTTCATTTTTGTATCTGGATTTTGTGCCCTTTGTGTGTTCTGTATATTTGGGGTTTTGTTTTTCCCTACACTGGGTCGCTCGTGTGATGGGAGAGCCGAATCATAATGGTGAAGAGGGGGAGATTATTATGTCTGAAGCTTGTGCAAGTGGTGCCGAGGGTAACATAATGATGTCGCAGATTCCAGTAAGGATATATTGCCAGAGAAGCCATCCTACAAACAAGTGGTTATTGAAAGCTCTCCGATTTTTTCAGACAAGGCAGAATTTAATGGAGTCTTCAGGAGACAGAATGTGGAACCAATTCAGGGACAATTGGGAGGAGGAGGACGGACCGCAACCAATGGAGGTGGACAACCCAGTGGAGGAGATGCCGAGAATGGTGGAGGCGGAGGACAAAATGGTAGACCTCCTGCTCTGGGTTTGAAAACCCTCTCTCTTTCCCCTAACGAAGACATGGTGAGTGCTATTAAGTCAGAACAAAATAGATTGAAAAGTATTGCAATTTTTTTTGTCTGTTTAGATAAGGATGCTATGCTTGCCTGAAATTTTTTTGATGATTGGTTAGCAACAGTGTGGGGAAAAAAGTTAATTTATGTGACTTACTATAGAATGATACAAAAAGGTTTATTTGTCATCTTCCTTAAAAATCATAACATGCAGGAGAGAGTTTTGGAGAAGACGTTCTAGAATGTCTGTCGCTCTATGTTTAGAGTCTATCCTTGGTCCCCAAAAGGGAATTTTGAGAAGGTTGTTGCCAGGTCAACCCCGAATTTGGTTGAAATAAAGAACCTACATGTCAAATTTTGGCCATTCATATTCCAAATCTTGAAGCCTCTGGGTACAGTTCTGCAGATTGAACAATCGCGTGTCACCCTCCCGCACCTCAATGCTAGGGTACTCGTTTCTCTTACACCCGAAGTCGATTTCCCCGATTTCTTTTCTTTAGAGTTTGAAGGAGAATTGTTTTGTTGGGAAGTTTCCTTGTTAGGCAACCTTAATGCTTGTTTTCATTGCAAATGTAATGGCCATACAAAAAAAGATTGTCCGGCTCTTAAACATCTGCAGAAAGAGAAATTTAATGTTGTTAATAAGCCTACTAATAAAGAAACTAATAGTGGTAATATACATAGTTCTCACAATGATAAGAGAATTGATGAACCACCAGTTAAACGCACTGGCATTCTTAGTCCCATTAATCCGTAGCCCACATAACAGGCTCTTAGTACTGCAAATGATTTGTCTAAAATACCAGACCTTCTCTCTAATAATAGTTTTGTTACCCTCTTGAATCCTCTCTTCGATGAAGATTTTGAAGTTGTCTGTGCTTTAGACATTGTAGAGGAGGCCATTCCCTCTTCCCAGATTTCCCCCCCTCCAATTTTGGTCTCCCCTGATGCTCCCCCCGGTTGTCGTAGTCCTCCTTTGCTTAATGCACAACAATTAGCAATCCTTTCCATTAACAAAAGGGCCTCTAAACTCAAGCAGGGTGAGAAAGGTTCGCAGACCCTTTTTGTTGAACCAGCTACCTCCCCTGGATCCCTCAGATTGTAGTCGTTGGTAATGAAGGAAATTTCACAGAAGTGGTTAGGAAGAAAAGGAAGACTGTGGATAGAAGTTCCCCTTCCAATGTGGGTAGAGGAAGGAAAAACCTTCCTGACTGCTTTAACACATTATGTAAAAGTAACAAAATGCCTCCCAAGTAAATCATGATGTTACACACTCATAGTTGGAATGTCCGTGGGTTGGAGATGTCTGATAGAAAATACACAGTTAGAAGATGGTGTAATCAATTAAAAGAAAAAGATATTATTTGTTTGCAAGAGATTAAAGTGGTTGGTTTCCATGCTCATACTACACTAAAATCCCTGTGGGACAAAGCTATTGGATTCCATTCCAATCATGAAAGAGGTAAAGGAGGAGTTGCTATTCTTATTAATCCTAAATGGGAAAACCACATTGTAAACCATGGGTACTCACCTTGTCAAAGAATTATTTGGTTTACACTTAAATTGGATGATAAAGTTGTTGGAATCTGTAATGTATATGCAGCTAATGGTTATAGGGAAAGGGCAGAGCTCTGGGATTGGTGTTGTTCTAACTTGATTAAAGTTCCTTGGCTGTTCGTAGGAAATTTTAATATGGTGGAAAATAGAATAGATAAATTAGGAGGGTTAGCCCACTCTTGTAAAGGTAACGAGTACTTCTGGCAAAAATTCAAGAGAAAATTTAATCTATTGGATCCATTGGAACAGATGCATGGTAAATTCCCTGATATTTGGTACACTTGGTGCAACAATCAAAAAGGTAAACAGAGGGTTTATTGTAGACTTGATAGGTTCTATGGAAAATCTTGTACATTCTCTTTCATTCCGGAGAGTAACCATGCTCCGGTTGTAGTATATCTGGCTGCTATATCTAACCACTTCCCTATTTAGACTTGTCTAAAAATCAATGATAGCTTTAGCCCTATTGGAGATAGTGAAAGAGCCATCACATTTAAACTTAATACCTCTCTTTTGGAGGATCCTGATAATTTGGAGGCTATCAAAATGGTCACTGATTTGGTTAAACTTTGTAATCCTCATGCTAGCAGTATTATACTCTGGGAGTTATTGGTAGATGCATGGAAGTCTATGTTTCAAGTCATTGGTAAGAAGTTGGCCATGGACAGGAATAGGGAAGAATCCTATTGGCAAAGCAATTTGAACAATGTTGAAAAAGAACTTAAAAGCAAAGGTAATAACCCTGTTCTAGAGGCTCAGCTTGCTAACACTAAACACAACCTGAGAATTATTTAGAGGTATAACATTCAGGGGCAAAGAATTAGGGCTAGAATGAATTGGATTAGAGAAGGGGATAAAGGTTCCAGATACTTCTTCAACATTATCAGAGCCAAACAAAGAAGGGAGGTAATTAGTGAAATCCAAATTGAAGGCAAGCAAACTAATAACCCAGAAGAAATTAAAATGGCTTTCCACCAGTTTTATAGTAATTTATTTTCTTTAGAAATAGCCAGTGATAGTAATGAAGCTCTGGAAAAATATGTAAAGTTCATCCCTAGTGTAATTTCTGACAAGGAACAGTGCATCCTCGACAAACCAATATCCTTGGATGAGATTATAACCGCTATTGATTCCTTTGCTAATGGGAAATCCCCAGGGCTGGATGGTCTTCTAGCAGAATTCTATAAGAAGAATAAAGAATGGGTAGGGCTTGAATTGCTGAATGCTTATGATGAGGCTTTCTCTAAAGGATCTCTAGGTGTGAACATTAATAGAGGAGTTATCAAACTCCTTCCTAAAGCGGGGGATAAAACTCTTATAAAAAATTGGAGGCCCATTACATTGCTTAATCTATCTTATGAAATTTTGGCCAAAGTTCTGGCAAGAAGAATTGCTCCCCTTCTGAATAAATTTATCGCCCCCACACAAACAGGTTTTATTCAAGGAAGGTATATTTGAGAAAATCTTGTTACTAGCTGGGAAGCTATGCACTGGGCTAAAGCAGATGGACAGGAAGTGGCAATGGTGCTTCTTGATTTTGAAAAAGCATATGATAGGATCGAATGGAACTTTGTGTTAGAAATGTTGAAAGCATTTGGCTTCCCATCTAATTACTGTAAGTGGATAGAACTGTTATTCAAAGATGCCTCCACTGTTGTAGATGTCAATGGTTCCCCATCTGATCCAATCAGACTGCAGAGATCTATTAGAAAAGGATGTCCCATAGCTCCTTCTTTATTTGTTATTGTTGTAGATGCTATGTTTTACATACTAAGAGCTCAATCTCTGGGACTGCCAGTAAAAGGCATCTCTCTTCCCAATAGTGAAGAACTAATTAATATTTAGTTTGCAGATGATACTTCTTTGTTCCTTGAACTCTCTGAAGATAATTTTGATAATGCCATGAATAGAATTAATCTCTTCTGTAGAGCCTCGGGATCAAAAACCTCTCCAAGCAAATCCACTGTCTTGGGATGGATTGATGATCCACCTAATTGGATAAGTTCTAAAGGATGGCAGTGGGCTGGCCCCAACACCATTGTTAGATACCTTGGCATCCCATTTTCTGTAGAAGCATCCCATTTTCTATAGAACCGAATCTTGGTTGCATGTGGGAGTGGATCTATGGGAAAATCAACAAAAAGCACTTAAAATGGCAGACTCAAACATTGTCCATTGTCGGGAGAATACAAGTGGTCTAGAAAGTCTTATCTGCACACCATATCTATTATGCTTCTGCACGGTTGTTTGCCAATTCACAGGTAAACTTGTTGGAAAGAATCTTTAGGGATTTCCTGTGGTCAGATGGAAAAGGAAACAAAAAAAGACATTGTGTTAAATGGGAGTGGTGCTGTCAAGAAAAAAGTCAAGGAGGTCTGGGGTTAAAAGATATTAAATTGCATGGCTCAGTTCTTGCAGATAAATGGGTTCTCAAAGCACTGTAGTGCAATGAACCATGGAAAATTTTGATTAGGAATAACATTGATAGATCAGTCATCAAGAAAGGGAAACAGTGGAAGAATGTGCCGACTTGTGACATAGTTTTGGGAGATTTTAAAGTAAAATTGTTTGGGTCAAAAATCTTCCAAACTTTCTTGAAGGCTTGGATCCAGGTTAGGCAGCTGATTCCAGACAGGGGAGTTGTAGGCGGTCGTCCATACTTTGTAGTAGAGGATAGGTCTATTTGGTGGGGTTTAAAACTGAATGATAAAACATTGGCCCTCACTCAGAGTTGTTCAGCAAAACTGTGGAACCGGAAGGGGATATCAGTGATTCAGGACCTCGTCAAGAAACTCCATGGAACTATGGTTCCATTATAAGATTTTTGACAAATACAGTGAAGATTGATCTATTTTCCATGCCTCTAGTCAAAGTTTTGTGACTAGTCTCTATAATTTTGTTTTTTTGCAATGTCTTAGTGAATTAAATTCTAATATCATTTTTAAAGTTAAAAGAAAGTGTGAACACTAAAGTAAAGAGAAGTATATTATAGAGTGATTAGAAAAATCAATATGGAAACTAGGGTCTTGGGAGTTCCTTAAGCTTAAATTTGATATCCTTGATTCTCAAAAGAAAAAACATAAATAGTGTCACTGTCAAAAGTCTATAATATTCATGGACTATGAAATCCATGGAATCAAAAGTTTGAAACATATATCAAAATAAAAGCTAGAGCCTAGAAGAGTAAGGCCCTATGTCTTTTGGCGTGTATGCCTAAGATAGGACATGGAAGATTCTGCAACCATCTTCTCTCCCTATGTCTAAAGTTCAACTGCAGTGGCATCCTCATCGTCCTCATCATCCTCCTCATAATCCTCATCATCCTTAGATCCCTCACTCTCAGCCTCAGGGTACTCCACTACCTCTACCTCTCGATCCACCTGATCAACCAATTCCAAGTCTTCATCACTAAAGACAAAATCATCAATCTCAGTCTTCTACTCTACTAGTGGATCAACCTCCAAAATAATAGATGTGTCGGTGCCCAAGATTTGCCTATGACAAAGATGAAGGTTAAAATGCACAAATACAAGATCAATCATCCTTTTTGATGCAGGAGCATCCTGGTTGTAAGAGAAATCTTGCATCACCCAAAAATATTTATGTTTTTGTATTCAATAAGGGCTATTTTGTGTAGAGCTACTATTTATAGAAACTTGCTATTTTTAGTAAGTTGGTCATACGATCTCGAAATGTTCTAATTTCACATGAGGAGGTTCATCTCAGTCATATAAGCCCGCCAATAAAGTTTCATTGCTAGATCAAGTCTGGTTTTGAAGATATTGAAAATTTTCAGTTTTGGAAACAGGGTACAAAAACTTTGAACTCAGTTTTGAAGGCTTTAGAGGCCTCGAATGAGGTCGATTTTTTGGTTGAATGAAGCTTGCTTGATTCACGCATTGTCAAGCTCCTCGTACCCTTTCCAAAATAGGGTTATAATTGTTAATCGGGTCAACTGGCGATGACTTATGGTCTTCGGAAGTTGGGTCACCTGAAATGGTGGAACATAATTTTCTTTAAAAATTTTTGTTCGGGTTTCAAAAGTTATTTTGAGCCGACTTTGATGTAATAAAATAAAATAATTCTAAGTTTCGTCGGCCCTTAGGGTTAAATTTCTGGAACCTTCTCGGGCGGTGGAAATTGCCTATATAAAGAAGGCCCGTAGTGTTGTCTAGGGCAGTTCTGGGTAGATCTGGGTAATAATTCGAGGCTTTGTCCTACAGAATATTGTAAAGGGAATGCCCATGTGGCTTTGCATATTGTAATTCTGAAAGTTTGTAATTCCACATTTGTGGAGATAATAAAAAGCGAATTTTTTGTTCTTGCATATTATTGTTGTTGTTTCTCTGTTTCTGTTATGTGTTTGTGGTATTAAGGGGAGCACCCTTCATCAAGTGGTATCAGAGCAAGAGTTCCTGAGTGTGTAAACAGATCACCGACTGTGAGGCAGTTTGCACCATGACCGTGTTTAGGGTTTCAGCGCGCATCGCAAAAATGCCTCCACAAACAGAACGTGGCGGAAGAGCTGGTGTTGTAACACCTAAGGTTAGAGCGCTCCAGAGATAAGTGTGAGCATTGCAAGAAGAGATTCATAGAAGAATAAATCTTAATGTCAGAGACGAAAGCGAGGATGAAGCCGAAGAAGAAGATCAAGAAGGAGAAGTCAAAATTGTGAACCAAGAGGAAGAAAGACTTTTTTGGGCCATTTCCAAGATTGGGAAAAGACCTAAGATTGAGGTTCCTACATTTTTTGGTAATCTTAACTCAGAAGAATAGATCGATTGGATCAATGAATGTGAGGAATATTTTGAATATGAAGATGTTGAGGATCCTGATAGGGTCAAATTTGCGAAGGCCAGACTGAAAGGTCATGCGAAGATTTGGTGGCAAGAGATTCAATTGGAGTGAAATAAAAGAGGGAAAGATAGAATCAGAAGATGAGATCAGATGGTGGATAAATTGAAGCGACAGTTTATTTCTGTTGATTATGAGCTTCACCTACTTAAGAAAATGCAAAGGTTGAAGCAAGTAGGAAAATCTGATGAGGAGTATACAGAGGAGTTCTATCGACTCCTCATGAAAATAGGCCATGTAGAAGCTAATAAGGAGAAAGTTGCCTGATACCTTAATGGGTTAAGGCCAAGCATTCAGGAGGAGTTGAATCTAGTTCGAATGAACAATATTGAGGAGGCATACCAGTTTGCCCTAAAAGTAGAGGAAAAGCTAAACAAGAAGTTTGAGAGCAGACAAAATGGAAGAGGTCATGGTGGAAGATCTGGTGGACGGTCATATGGTGGCCGAAATGAAGATCCGAAAAAGAAGGATGAGGCCAGTAGCAGTCAGAATCAACGAGGAAACAATTCCAATCATTTCCAAGATCAGAATAATAGAGATCAAAGAGGAAGAGGAAGAGGACAAGGATCTGGAAGAGGAGGCTTCCGTGGAACATGTTTTCACTGTGGAGAAGAAGGTCATAGGGCATTTGAATGTCTTCAGCGCCAAGGTAGAATGGACAGGAGAAATGAAGGCCAGGCCAGAGTTGCACATGTAGATGAAAATGCCAGATCAACAAATTCTGAAGATGCTGAAAGAGGAGAAACACTGATTAACAGAAGAGTCCTGTTGAGTGGTGAGAATGAACCTAAACAAAGGAGGATCCTGTTTCGCACCAGGAGCAAGTGTGAGGGTAAGTGTTGTGATGTGATTATTGATAGTGGCAGTACTGATAATTTGGTGCTAGAAGAGATGGTGACAAAGTTGAAGCTCAAGAGACAGAAACACCCACATCCATATCGGATTGCCTGGGTACAGGATGACCACAAGGTCATGGTCAATGAACAATACTTAGTGAAGTTCAAGATTGGTGGATATTATGATGAGGTATTGTGTGATATCATATCTATGGATGTATGTCATATGTTGTTGGGTAGACCATGGCAGTTTGATAGATGTGTTGTACATGATGGTCGTGCAAATACCTATTCCCTGACAAAGGATGGAGTGTGACATAAGCTAAAGCCATTGAATGACAGAGAAGAAAAAGTATGTGGTAGTGCAAAAATAACTTTTGTTGATGGAAGAAAGTTCCTAGATGGTATGAGGCATGAGCATGTGTGTTTTGCTTTAATTCCAAAAGATGGTAAAGAGGAAGTAGAAGATGTTCCTGTAGAAGTTGCAGATTTGTTGAATGAGTTTCAGGATATTATATTCGATAATGTGCCTGATGGATTACCATCAGTCAGGAAGATCAGTCATCAGATGGACTTGATCCTAGGAGCGAGTTTGCCGAATAGGGCAGCACATAGAATGACACCTGCAGAAAGTGAGGAGTTAAACAGGCAAGTACATGAGTTGTTGCAGAAAGGATTGATCTGTGAGAGTCTGAGTCCCTGTGCTATACCAGCGTTATTAGCACCAAAGAAGAATGGAGAGTGGAGGATGTGTACAGATTCCAGAGCAATAAAAAAGATCACAATCAAGTACAGGTTTTCATTGCCATGAATGGATGATATTATGAACTGTTTGAGTGGAGCTGTGTATTTCTGAAAGATAGATCTGAAGATTGGATATCATTAGATTCGGATCAGAGAAGGAGATGAGTGGAAGACTGCCTTCAAGACAAAAGAAGGATTGTATGAGTGGTTAGTCATGTCTTTTGGGCTAACCAATGCACCGAGCATTTTCATGCGGCTCATGAACGAGGTTCTGAAATTTTTTTTGGGTAAGTTTGTCATTGTTTACCTAGATGATATTTTGATCTTTAGTAAGACATTGGAAGAGCATATGGTGCATATTCGTATGGTATTTTAGAAGTTGAGAGAAGAGAAATTGTTGATTAATTTGAAGAAGTGCAATTTTGTGAAGAAAGAGTTAGTGTATTTGGGATTTGTAGTTTAAGCAGAAGGTCTAAAAATGGACCCAGAGAAGGTACACGCTATCCTTGAATGGCCTACTCCAAGGAATGCTACTGAGGTAAGATGTTTTCATGGTCTAGCTAGCTTTTACAGAAAGTTTATCAAAAATTTTAGCAGTATTTGTGGACCCTTGACTGAAACAATGAGAGGGGATAGAAAAGAGTTTAAATAGACTAATGGGGCAGAAAAGAGTTTTCAATTGTTGAAACAAAAAGTTACAGAAAAACCTGTTTTAGCACTTCTAGATTTTAATAAGGTGTTTCAAGTAGATTGTGATGCTAGTGGTACTGCAATAGGAGCTGTTATGAGCCAATAATTTAAACCTATTGCTTATTTAAGTGAGAAGTTAAATTATGCCAAGAGAAAATATTCTATTTATGATCAAGAATTTTATACTATAGTTCAAGCACTGAAGAAGTGGAGACACTATCTGCTTCCTAAAGAGTTTGTTTTGTATACTGATCATCAAGCTTTGGAATATTTGAATAGTCAAAGAAAGTTGAATAAGAGGCATTTGAAATGGGTTGAGTTTTTGCAGAGTTATACATTTGTTTTGAAACACATGAGTGGAAAGTCTAACAGGGTTGCAGGTGCTCTTAGCAGAAGGCAACTTTTGCTGACAGAAATGCAGATTGAAGTGGTTGGGTTCAAGGAACTCAAGAATTTGTATCCAGAAGATCCTGATTTTGGTGAAGCTTGGAAAGCTTGTACAGAACCTGTTACTTTAGACAGGACAAAATAGTTGGATTTCATCATCTAGGATGATATGCTATTCAGAGGGAGTCAGTTGTGCATTCCACGAAGTTCTATGAGGGATAATCTCATCAAAGAGAAGCATAGCGGAGAATTGGCTGGACATTTTGGTCGTGATAAAATTATTTTTTTGGTTAGTGAGAATTATTATTGGCCATAGTTGCAGCAAGATGTAAAGAAGTTTGTACAGAGTTGCAGAGTATGTTAGATGGCGAAAAGAGTGAAGTAGAATACAGGGTTGTATCAGCCATTACTTGTACTAGAGAAGCCTTGGGAGGATATCAGCATGGACTTTGTTCTTGGTTTACCGAGGATTCAGCGGGCACATGATTCAATTTTTGTGGTGGTTGACAGATTTTCAAAGATGACACATTTCATTCCCTGCAAGAAGACTAATGATGTTGTTAATGTAGCAGAATTATTTTTCAGAGTAGTGAGACTACATGGTTTGCCAAGGACCATAGTTTCAGATAAAGACACTAAGTTCGTTGGATATTTCTGGTGTACATTATGGAAGAAGTTGAAGATAGATTTGAAGTTTAGTTCATCACATCATCCACAGACTGATGGACAGACAGAGGTGGTGAATATGAGTTTGGGAAATTTGCTGAGATGTTTGGTTGGGGATAAGCCAACAGGATGGGATTTGATTTTACCATAGACAAAATTTGCATACAATAATTATGCCAATAGGAGCACTGGTAAATCACCATTCCAGATTGTATATGGAAGTAGTCCAAGAAATGAATCTGAATTGAGAAGGATAGTTAAAGGAGAAATAAGTAGTGCTGAAGCTGAGAATTTTGCAGAACATTTGAAGAGCATCCATGGACAGGTGAGGGAGCACATTACCAAGATGAATGTGAAGTATAAGGCTAAGGCAGATGAGAAAAGGAGGCATAAGGAATTTCAGGTTGGGGATGAAGTCACGGTTCATTTCGGGAAGGAGCGATTTCCAGTTGGTACATATAACAAGCTAAAAATGAGAAAGTTTGGACCATGTAAGATACTGAAGAAGCATGATTCAAGAAATGCATATGAGGTAGAATTTCCTAGTGAGCTGAATATTTCACCAGTGTTTAACATTTTAGATTTGACAGAGTATCATGAAGGAGGTGTTGAAGATGAGATCGTAGCGACACAGTGGAGTATTCCAGTAAGTAGTTCAGATACCAAGGAGATTGAAGACATACTGGACAGTCATGTTGGCAGAAGCACAAGGAACATGACATATGAAGAATATCTAGTCAAGTGGAAAGGATGACCTGTTGAAGATTCATGATGGCTGACAAAGGAGGAGGTTGACCGTCTTGGTTTTCCTCTGCACACCTGAGTCGTGACAGGGTCACTTCTCAAATTACCCTAGGTGTCTGATGCAGGAGCATCTTGGGTGTAAGAGCAATCTTGCATCACCCAAAAATATTTATGTGGAGGTTCATCTCAGTCGTATAAGCTTGCCAGTAAAGTTTCATTGCTAGATCAAATCTGGTTTTGAAGATATTGAAAATTTTCAGTTTTGGAAACAGGGTACAGAAACTTTGAACTCAGTTTTGAAGGCTTTAGAGGCCCCAGATGAGGTCGAGTTTTTGGCCGAATGAAGCTTGCTTGGTTTAGATGTTGTAGAGATCCTCGTGCCCTTTCCGAAATGGGGTTATAATTGTCAATCGGGTCAACTGACGATGACTTATGGTCTTCACAAGTTGGGTCACCTGAAATGGCAGAAAATAATTTTCTTTCAAAATTTATGTTCGTGTTTCAAAAGTTATTTTGAGCCGACTTTGACGTAATAAAATAAAATAATTTTATGTTTGGTCGGCCCTTAGGGTTAAATTTTTGGAACCTTCTCGGGCGGTGGAAATTGCCTATATAAAGAAGACCCGTAGTGTTGTCTAGGGCAGTTTTGGGTAGATCTGGGTAATAATTCGAGGCTTAGTCCTGCAGAATATTGTAAAGGGAATGCCCATGTGGCTTTGTATATTGTAATTCTAAAAGTTTTTAATTCCACATTTGTGAAGATAATAAGAAGCCAATTTTTTGTTATTACATATTATTGTTGTTGTTTCTCTGTTTCTGTTATGTGTTTGTGGTATTAAGGGGAGCACCCTTATCACTTTTCAATGCCAGCGTACTAGGCTTTTTTGAGTGTATATGATCGTACATACTCTAATTGCGTTCACATCCTCAAGCACTACATGGATGGCTCAAGATACAAACTACAATCATCTGTAAATTTGGCACTGTATTACCAAACATCTTCCACGATGCATCTAAAACAAGAGATTTTAAAAATCAATTCTATAACTTTGACTTTATCAATGTAAAATGGTAGTAGAATTAGAAATTAGAATTTAGATTTTAGATTTTAAAATCATAGATTTTTACCTGGCATCAGTAGTGTTTGATTTTTCTTGCATAAGTCTCATGATAATAAGTCTCCATATGAAGTCCTGTACATTTCTATCTCATAGAGTACATGTGTTCCAACTGATTCATCCATTGACATTCTCTCTACAATATCATAGAGCCCACTCCACACCTCATCATCGACCTTAAACCTGGGTTGGATTAAGGAAGTGAGTAGTTGCATGTATAGGCCTGTGTATTAGATTGTGCCATCGTCAATCAATGACAACCCATATGAGACCATATTTATCCCGATTCCCTGCATAAAATCTTCTAATGGCCTCTTTCACCCTATCTTTGCCCTTATAAATATATCCCATTGCGGGTTTCTCTCCATCAATAATTTGCAAGAGAACAACAAGAGGCTCTATGAGTTGCAATCATTGTGAAAGTAGAAAGTTAGAAATATTAAGCTTTAAGTTTTACTTTAGAAAATCAAGAATGAACATAAACAAGTGTGAACAAAAATGATGAAATGAAGTGAAAATGATGACAAAAAGGAGAATTACCTCCACAATCTCCTTGGCCGGTTGCCAAAAGCAACTCTCATCAAAAATCTGATCAACTATCTCACTCCCTCTATTGGTCTTTGCATATGATGATGCAATCCACTCATCAAAAATGTGTTTCAAAGGGCCCTTGGACATAAGCAAAGATTGCAACATGAGAAAATTTGTTGCAAATCGGGTGACCCCTGGACGAGACAACTTTTTTTAATTTGTGAACTTCCTCATAAGGTTGAGAACCCAAGTATGATTATATATGAATTTACAAATGTTCCTTCATTTCTCTACACATTTTTATCCAAGTAAGTTTGCCAAGATCCTCCAACATGAGGTCAATGCAATGAGCATCACAAGGGGTCCAAAATAAGTGGGGGTGCCTGTCCATAAGAAGTTTACCTGCAACAACATAATTTGTTGCATTATCCTTGATAATTTGCACCACATTCTCCTCACCCACCTCCTTCAACACTTCCTCAATTACCTCACCAAAATATTCAATATTTTTTGTTTTCTATAAAAGATTAATTGATTTCCAAAACCCTATGGCACCAGAGGCAAACAATGAGCAATTGAGTACAGTCATAATTTAAAAACTTAATCACTAAATCAATTGTTTACTATTAGTAAGTAGTAGTACTAAGTACAAGTTCTACAATTACTTGATGAGGGGACAAGAAAATTAAGTAGTGTTCTATTTCTTTTGTTGGTCCAACCATCCGTCATGATTGCGCAACCCTTCCTCCTCCATATCTCACACTGCTCCTCAATTGCAACTTTTACATTAGCCACCTTTTGGGTCAAAAAATGAACTTTTAGCTTCTCATCATTAGGGGCTTTGAACCCCGTACCATAAATAGTAACAACATCTATCACAATTTGTCAATAAGGAGACCTAAAACAAATTAAATAATCACAATAAGTATACTCTTAAGTTTTACTTTCAACTTTAGAAATTAATAGAATGAATGTGGCATATTTTTGAGTCTTAAAAGCAAGAAAATTAAGATAGAGAAATTAAAATAATAACAAGTACCTTGCTGTACTAAATGGAATGTTGTTGTAGAAAAACAAATCTCCAAGTGCCATTTCCGTAACTTCATGCTTCTCCTTTTTCCAACCCATGCTCTCAAGCGATGGTTGGGCACCTGAAGTTGTGTGTGGAACAAAAATAGAATCTAGTGTGCATTTCTTATTATGAAGTTGAGGCCCAATGGTCACATTTTTATTTGCAGTACCACTACTAGATGGAGGTAATGGAGAATGGAGACTTGAAGAGCTCTATCCACCTAAGTTTTCCATTTCTTCGTGTTGCCTCTTTATTAATTCTTTTACTCTTCATGAGCCTCTAAATGAGCTTACATTTGACATAGAACCATTGTGGTTGCTTTTTGGTATGGTTTAGGATCATGCCCTGATATATGTGCAACGTGATATTTCAATTTGTTAATACTTCCCCTATTATATTTAACATGACAATGCTAACATGTAAGTACTTTTTTTGAGCCTAGGATGGTATATTTCCAATCCGTATCCCTTGCTACATGAATATGGTCTACATTTGGGTTAAATGAAGGCCTAGTTGAACTACCCTTAGGCTCAGACATTATACTGCTGTTGTAATATATCATTAAAAAAAAGAATTTACAAAATGAATATCAAAGACTAGGGCTTCTTACTTTTCAAGTTTTTTCATCAACATAAAATGTAACAGATCTAAGATTCTAAAGACAAAAAAATGTAAACAAAATGGAAATATAAAATTTGAATGTAAAAAATTCATAAAACAACACAAAAATGTAATTCACCTCTTCAAAATTGCTCCAAAAATGAAGAAATGCAACTCAAATTTATAGAGGCCTCCTCCAAATAATTATTTTAGCTCCTCTCAATGAGTGAATACAAGCTAGAAACTAGCACAAACAATCAACAATTAATATATGAGAGCTAATCGATTTGCTAATCTATTTTGTAGAACTATCATTTCTTCTCCCAAGCCTTTTTTCTTTCTTTGAAGTGTTTGCAAATGATGGAATGACCTTTTTAGGTCTTAGAGAAGGCATATAATACAAAAAGAATGATTAAAAATATTTTTTTTAATTTTTTGTTTCTAAATGAGTGCTGGAGGCGGGGGAGTTTGGAGGGTGGGACTCGCTGAGTCCACTGAGTCCTTGGACTTTGCGACTCTTGCAGGACTTGGCTAGGACTCGATCGAGTCATCTTGCCAAATCGAAAAGACTCTGCACGCCTGACTCGTCTTGGGACTTGTCAAGTCCTGTCAAGACTCACAAAGTCTTGTATCTATGGTGAAAGTGTGAATGTGAATGTTGGTGAAGAGTTTTAGAAAAACTCCTGAGATACACATTGAATATGAATCTTATATAGTGGAGAGAGGTAAGGGAGACAAGAAATATGAGGAAGAAACAAGGAAGATTCTGACATCTACAACTAAGACACCAAGGTATGTACATAGATCATTTTGAGAATTAGACTACTTGTGATAAGAATAGAGGAGTTTTCACTAGAAGTAGAGCAACACAACGACAAGTTTTGTTGTGTTTACTTTTAGAAATTGAGCCTAAATCTATGGAAGAAGCATCTAATGATTAGAAGTGGGTAAGAGGAATGAAGGAAGAACTCAATTCGATAGAGTAGAATTAAACTTGGGAGCTTGTGCCTAGACCGACTGATAAGAATGTGATTGGTATAAAAATGGGTTTTCCAAAATCACACGGATGAAAATGGAAAGGTAATAAGGAATGAGATAAGACTGGTTTGCAAGGGTTATACTTGTTGGCTAAATATTTTGTAGGTAGTCATAGACACACTACTTGCAAAATGGGATATTTAGACACAGTGTATGAGAAATAATCTCTCGTCTCAACTTAGGGGAGGCACCCTTCTTATTGCAACTAATTCAACTAAAACTTAATAAGAAACTCAAATGTAATCTAAATTGGGTGTTTCACGTATCATCTCCTCTTTCTTCAAGAAGGATTTCACTTTCACAAGTATACACTTCTACACACTGAAAACTTTTACAATTTCACCTCTAAGAACTAGTTGGAGCAATAATACCAATAAACTCAAAATTAAGCGAAAGATTAATTGTTAAGCGTACTAGTTGACTATAAATTAAGGAATATATATAAGCTCACAGACTTATACACTATCCTGAAGAGAGTTTAAACTATGAATCTGCAATATGATAAGCACAAAGACTTGAATATATGAAACTTCTTTTCTATTTTTAATATTGGTATGAACCACAACTCAAAGACTATGCATTCACTTTCAACTAACTCAAATTGACAATTATAGCACAAAGTCTACACAAAATCAGATTCAAGGGTCTCTTTATAACAATACAAACAATTCCACAAGTCTCCTCAACTCAAAGATTGAAAAACACTTGGTTTTTATCCACTCCAAAAATTAGCGTGCACAAATTAAAGCAAAGTTTGAACTTGCACAATTTCTCTAGAGTTTTCTTGCAATGCATCAAGATAAATATTTACATTGACCCCTCTTGTATTTATAGGAGAGAGGCTATAAGAAAAATATGGAAAACTAACTACCTAGGGTTGACTTATTCAACATTGCAGTCCTCTATAATGTGATTACATGTAGCAAGATATGTAATTGCAAATTTTTACTTTACATGTTTCATTACATATGTAATTGCAATTTTATGCTTTACATGTAACTTGTCAAAATGCATGATGAAAAATAATTGCAATTTTATGCTTTACATGTAACTTGTCAAAATGCATGATGAAAAATAAACTAAGTGTGATAAAACACGACTACTCTTACATTAACCTCTATTGGTGAGGTTTTCCTGTCACCAAAATTATACGTGCTGAAATCTCCAAATCTGTACATGAGTGGGAACATCTACAAAAAATAACACTTTGACCTCTACATTTGGTGGTATCAACCAATCACTATTTTTTGTTATCACCCATAAGTGGAAAACTGTTACAAACCCTCTTATTGATCCTGCTACCACCTGCTTGGAATCAGTCTTGAAAGCATTCTAATATTTATGAAACTGTGAGTTTCATCTTTTTCTCATCCGTGATGGTTGGCCCTTTTGACTTTGGACGAACACTTGTAGCATTGAGATGTTGGCGGCTCATGTCTGCAAGCTATGCTTCAATCAAGGCTGAAAAATGTTGCATTAGTGATCCATGAATGCAATTCGGGGATTTTGGGGTGCATTGCAGATTTGATCGCATATAGTTCAACTTGTAATATTTTATGTAGTTGCAACAAAAAGTTCCTACTACAAGGGATAAACATAGGACTTTAAGTGAAAACGGGGTTTTCAGACCCAACTGCACTTAGGATTACATGTGTAGTTGCATATGTAGTTTGTTTTGCAATCAGGTCAAAAATCCCCGATTTGCACTTGGAATTGCTTTTTCAACTTGGGTATTGTAGGAGATTTTAGATGCGATTGCGCATTTGAATGCATCTAACAGTACATGGAATTGGTGTAAAAATATCCGATTTGGGTAAACTTACGGTGGAGATTTTCGGGGTAGTTTCATTTTTTATTACATGTAACAGTACATGTAATGGGTCTCAAAAATCCCGATTTTGGAATTATAATGGATTTGGAAAAAAATGTAAATGGGAATTTTTGAGGTGATTACATATTGCATTACATGTAAAATGACATATAATGAAAATGCAATGGATATGAAAAATCTCGAAATTCAAAACATAGGTGAGCATGAAATGAAACTTTTGGAGGGAATTACACTTTGAACTTCAAGAAACGATGCATAGTAAATATGGGGTATACTGATATTTTGAAAGGTATATGTATGCAAGTTCCTCAAATATTGTATTTCATTGAAATGGATGGGAAATCTTAGTTTTCTCAAAGTAATGATATGAATGTGAAATTTCTGGGTATGGCTGCAAATGAATGAGGGATTTAACTTCTCAACATTATTTTGAAATGATGGCATATGCATTGGAAATATTCTTCAACACCATGCTGCATGGAAACTGGGAGGAATTCATTTGTTTGTTTTTCAACTAGATTTGAACAATCCTCTTGCCATGATCATGATCATGAAGGCTCGTCGCTCGGATTGGGCAAATTGAAAAACCCAAGAAATTCAAAGATTTTTAAGGATTTAAAACTTTTTTCATTCATCATTCAGTCAATTAACATCAAAGACACAATAATTGAGATAAATAGAAGCTACTTTGCACACATATACAATTTTACATTGATCTTATAAGTATAAATGCAAATTTCTGAAGGAAATAAGTTAACTATTAAACTAGTTAATAAATAACACATTAGAAATTTGAAACATAAATAGTGTCATTGTCAAAAGTCTATAATATTCATGGAATATGAAATCCATGGAATCAAAAGTTTGAAACATATATCAAAATAAAAGCTAGAGCCCAGAAGAGTAAGGCCTTATGTCTTCCTGCGTCTATGCTTAAGATAGGACATGGAAGATTCTGCAACCATCATCTGTCCCTATGTCTGAGGCTCAACTGTAGTAGCATCCTCATCGTCCTCATCATCATCCTCATAATCCTCATCATCCTTAGATCCCTCACTCTCAGCCTCAGGGTGCTCCACTGGGTCTCCTCGCGCACTAGCCTCCTCCTATGCCATTTCTACTGCCTCTGCCTCTCGATCCACCTGATCAACCAATTCCAAGTCTTCATCACTAAAGATAAGATCATCAATCTCAGTGTTCTACTCTACTAGTGGATCAACCTCTAAAATAATAGATGTGTTGGTGCCCAAGATTTGCCTGTGAGAAAGATGAAGGCTATAATGCACAAATACAAGATCAATCATCCTTTTCAATGCCAGCGTATTAGGCTTCTTTGAGTGTATATGCTCGAACATACTCCAATTACGTTTGCAATCTGAAGCACTACATGAATGGCTCAAGATACAAACTAAAATCATCTGTAAATTTGGCACTCTATTGCCAAACATCTTCCACCATGCATCTAAAACAAGAGATTTTAAAAATCAATTCTATAACTTTGACTTTATTAATGTAAAATGGTAGTAGAATTAGAAATTAGAATTTCTATTTTAGATTTTAAAATCATAGATTTTTACCTGGCATCAATAGTGTCTGATTTTTCTTGCATAAGTCTCATGAGAATAAATCTCCATGTGAAGTCCTATACATTTCTATCTCACAGAGTACATGTGTTCCAACTGATTCATCCATTGACATTCTCTCTATAGTATCATAGAGCCCACTCCACACCTCATCATCGACCTTAAACCTGGGTTGGATTAAGGAAGTGGGCAGTTGCATGTATAGGCCTATGTATTAGATTGTGCCATTGTTGATCAATGACGGCCCATATGAGACCATATTTATCCTGATTCCCTGCATAAAATCTTCTAATGGCCTCTTTCACCCTATCCTTTCCCTCATAAATATATCCCATTGCGGGTTTCTCTCCATCAACAATTTGCAAGAGAAGAACAAGAGGCTCTATGAGTTGCAATCATTGTGAAAATAGAAAGTTAGAAATATTAAGCTTTAAGTTTTACTTTAAAAAATGAAGAATGAACATAAACAAAAAATGATGAAATGAAATGGAAATGAGGACAAAAAGGAGAATTACCTCCACAATCTCCTTGGTCGGTTGCCAAAAGCTACTCTCATAAAAAATCTGATCGACCATCTCACTCCCTACATTGGTCTTTGTATATGATGATGCAATCCACTCCTCACAAACATGTGTTTCAAAGGGCCCTTAGACATAAGCAAAGATTGCAACATGAGAAAATTTGTTGCAAATCGGGTGACCCCTGGATGAGACAACTCTTTTTTATTTGTGAACTTCCTCATAAGGTTGAGAACCCAAGTATGATTATATATGAATTTACAAATATTCTTTCCTTTCTCTACACATTTTTATCCAAGTAAGTTTGCCAAGATCCTCCAACATGAGGTCAATGCAATGAGCATCACAAGGGGTCCAAAATAAGTGGTGGTGCCTCTCTATAAGAAGTTTACCTGCAACAACATAATTTGTTGTATTATCCTTGACTATTTGCACCACATTCTCCTCATCCACCTCCTTCAACACTTCCTTAATTACCTCACAAAAATACTCAATATTTTTTGTTTTCCATAACAGATCAATTGATTTCCAAAACCCTATGGCACTAGAGGAAAAAAATGAGCAATTGAGTACAATCATAATTTAAAAACTTAATCACTAAATCAATTGTTTACTATTAGTAAGTAGTAGTACTAAGTACAAGTTCTACAATTACTTGATGAGGGGACAAGAAAATTTAGTGTTCTATTTATTTTGTTGGTGCAACCATCCGTCATGATTGCGCAACCCTTCCTCCATATCTCACATTGCTCCTCAATTGCAATTTTTACATCAGCCGCCTTTTGGGTCAAAAAAGGAACTTTTAGCTTCTCATCATTAGGAGCTTTGAA
Organism: Chamaecyparis obtusa; assembly: GCA_027943335.1. Lineage (NCBI taxonomy): Eukaryota > Viridiplantae > Streptophyta > Pinopsida > Cupressales > Cupressaceae > Chamaecyparis > Chamaecyparis obtusa. Next base: position 152,821 of record BSBK01009650.1, read on the forward strand.
CCCCGTACCCTAAATAGTAACAACATCTATCACAATTTGTCAATAAGGAGACCTAAAACAAATTGAATAAACACAATAAGTATACTATTAAGTTTTACTTTCAACTTTACAAATTAATATAATGATATGGCATATTCTCGAGTCTTAAAAGCAAGAAAATTAAGATAGAGAAATTAAAATAATAACAAGTACCTTGCTGTACTAAATGGAATGTTGTTGTAGAAAAACAAATCTCCAAGTTCCATTTTTGTAACTTCATGCTTCTCCTTTTTCCAACCCATGCTCTCAAGCGATGGTTGGGCACCCGAAGTTGTGTGTGGAACAAAAATGGAATCTAGTGTGGATTTCTTCTCATGAAGTTGAGGCCCAATGGTCACATTTTTATTTGCAGTACCACTACTAGATGGAGGTAACGGAGAATGGAGACTTGAAGAGCTCTCTCTACCTAAGTTTTCCATTTCTTCATGTTGCCTCTTTCTTAATTCTTTTTTCTCTTCATGGGCCTCTAAATGAGCTTACATTTCACATAGAACCTATGTGGTTTCTTTTTGGTATGGTTTAGGATCATGCCCTGATATATGTGCAAAGTGATATTTCAATCTATTAATACCTCCCCTATTATATTTAACATGACAATGCTAACATGTAACTACTTTTTTTGAGTCTAGGATGGTATATTTCCAATCCGTATCCCTTGCCACACGAATAGGGTCTACATTTGGGTTAGATGAAGGCCTAGATGAACTACCCTTAGGATGAGACATTATGCTGTTGCTGCAATATATCATTAAAAAAAAAGCATTTACAAAATGAATATCAAAGACTAGGGCTTCTTACTTTTCAAGTTTTTTCATCAACATAAAATGTAACAGATCTAAGATTCTAAAGACAAACAAATGTAAACAAAATGGAAATATAAAATTTGAATGTAAAAAATTCATAAAACAACACAAAAATGTAATTCACCTCTTCAAAATTGCTCCAAAAATGAAGAAATGCAACTGAAATTTATAGAGGCCTCCTCCAAATAATTATTTTAGCTCCTCTCAATGAGTGAATACAAGCTAGAAACTAGCACAAACAATCAACAATCAATATATGAGAGCTAATCGATTTGCTAATCTATTTTCTAGAACTCTCATTTCTTCTCCCAAGCCTTTTTTATTCTTTCGAAGTGTTTGCAAATGATGGAATGACCTTTTTAGGTCTTAGAGAAGGCATATAATACAAAAAGAAAAATTAAAAATATTTTTTTTAATTTTTTGTTTCAAAATGAGTGCTGGAGGCTGGAGAGTTTGGAAGGCGAGACTCGCCGAGTCCACCCAGTCCTTGGACTTTGCAAGTCTTGCAGGACTCGGCTAGGACTCGATCGAGTCATCTTGCCGAATCGAAAAGAATTTGCATGCCTAACTTAGCTTGGGACTCATCGAGTCCTGTCAAGACTCACAAAGTCCTATATCTATGGTTGAAAGTGTGAATGTGAAGGTTGGTGAAGATTTTCAGTAAAACTCCTGAGAAACACATTGAATATGAATCTTATATAGAGGACAGAGGAAAGGGAGACAAGAAATATGAGGAAGAAACAAGGAAGATTCTGACATCTACAACTAAGACACCAAGGTATGTACATATATCATTCTGAGAATTATACTATTTGTGATAAGAATAGAGGAGTTTTCACTAGAAGTAGTTCAACACAACGACAAGTTTTGTTGTGTTTACTTTTAGAAATTGAGCCTAAATCTATGGAAGAAGCATCTAATGATTAGAAGTGGGTAAGAGGAATGAAGGAAGAACTCGATTCGATAGATTAGAATTAGACTTGGGAGCTTGTGCCCAGATCGACTGATAAGAATGTGATTGTTATAAAAATGGGTTTTCCAAAATCACACAGATGAAAATGGAAAGACAATAACGAATGAGACAAGATTGGTTTGCAAGGGTTATACTTGTTGGCTAAATATTTTGTAGGTAGTCGTAGACACACTACTTGCAAAATGGGATATTTAGACACAGTGTATGAGAAATAATCACTCCTCTCAACTTAGGGGAGGCACCCTTCTTATTGCAACTAATTCAACTAAAACTTAACAAGAAACTCAAATGTAATCTAAATTGGGTGTTTCACGTATCATGTTCTCTTTCTTCAGGAAGGATTTCACTTTCACAAGGATACACTTCTACACACTGAAAACTTTTACAATTTCACCTCTAAGAACTAGTTGGAGCAATAATACCAATAAACTCAAAATTAACCGAAAAATTAATTGTTAAGCGTACTAGTTGACTATAAACTAAGGAATATATATAAGCTCATAGACTTATACACTATCCTGAAGAGAGTTTAAATTATGAAGCAACAATATCATAAGCAAAAGACTTGAACATATGAAACTATTCTATTTTTAATATCGGTATGAACCACAGCTCAAAGACTATGCATTCACTTTCAACTAACTCAAATGAACAATTATAGCACAAATTCTACACAAAATCAGATTCAAGGGTCTCTTTATAACACCACAAATAATTCCACAAGTCTCCTCAACTCAAAGATTGAAAAACACTTGCTTTTTATTCACTCCAAAATCAACTTGCACAAATTAAAGCAAAGTGTGAACTTGCACAATTTCTCTAGAGTTTTCTTGCAATGCATAAAGATAAATATTTATAATGAGCCCTCTCGTATTTATAGGAGAGAGTCTATGAGAAAAATATGGAAAACTAACTACCTAGGGTTGACTTATTCAACATTAGAGTCCTCTGTAATGTGATTACATGTAGCAAGATATGTAATTGCAAATTTTTACTTTACATGTTTCATTACATATGTAATTGCAATTTTATGCTTTACATGTAACTTGTCAAAATGCATGATGAAAAATAAACTAAGTGTCTGACAAAACACGACTCCTATTACATTAACCTTTATTGGAGAGGTTTTCCTGTCACCAAAATACTAAGTGTTGGAAATCTCCAAATCTGTACATGAGTGGGAACATCTGCAAAAAATAACACGTTGACCTCTGCATTTGGTGGTATCAACCAATCACTATTTTTCTTTATCACCCATAAGTGAAAAACTGTTACGATCCCTCTCATTGAACTTGCTACCACCTGCTTGGAATCAATCTTGAAACCATTCTAATATTTATGAAACTTTGAGTTTCATCTTTTTCTCATCCGTGATGGTTGGCCCTTTTGACTTTGGATGAACACTTGTAGCACTGAGATGTTGGCGGCTCATGTCTGCAAGCTATGCTTCAATCAGGGCTGAAAAATGTTGTATTAGTGATCCATGAATGCAATTCGGGGATTTTGGGGTGCATTGCAAATTTGACTGCATGTAGTTCAACTTTTAATGTTTTATGTAGTTGGACCAAAAAGTTCCTACTACAATGGAAAAACATGGGACTTTAAGTGAAAACGGGGTTTTTAGACCCAACTGCACTTAGGATTACATGTGTAGTTGCATATGTAGTTCGTTTTGCAATCGGGTCAAAAATCTTCGATTTGCACTTGGAATTGCTTTTCCAACTTGGGTATTGTAGGAGATTTTAGATGCGATTGCGCATTTGAATGCATGTAACAGTACATGCAATTGGTGTAAAAATCTCCGATTTGGGTAAACTTGGGGTGGAGATTTCCGGGGTAGTTTCATTTTTTATTACATGTAACAGTACATGTAATGAGTCTCAAAAATCCTGATTTTGGAATTATAATGGATTTGGACAAAAATGCAATTGGGAATTTTTGAGGTGATTACATATTGCATTACATGTAAAATGACATACAATGAAATATGCAATGGATATGAAAAATCCCGAAATTCAAAACATAGGTAAGCATGAAATGGAACTTTTGGAGGGAATTACACTTTGAACTTCAAGAAACGATGCATAGTAAATATGAGGTATACTGATATTTTGAAATGTATATGTATGCAAGTTTCTCAAATATTGTATTTCATAGAAATGGAAGGGAGATCTCAGTTTTCTCAAAGTAATGATATGAAATGATATGAATGTGAAATTTTCGGGTATGGTTGCAAATGAATGAGGGATTTAACTTCTCAACATTATTTTGAAATGATGGCATATGCATTGGAAATATTCTTCAACACCATGTTGAATGCAAACTGGGAGGAATTCATTTGTTTGTGTTTCAATCGGATTTGAACAATCCTCTTGCCATGATCATGAATACATTGTGAAAATGGAAATCTTCACATATAACCCTCTTTGAACCTCTTGAAAAATTCTGATAAGCATTCACAAAACAAAAACCCCCAAATATGACTTCAAAAGACCCAAAAATGAATGCAAATCCCATTTTTAATAAAAACACATTTAGAAAACCCCCAAGAGTAGCTGACAAATGAAGAAAAACTCTGAAAATATCCAGCATTAGATATCCAAAACCCATGGGAAAGCAAAAACGTCATTTAAAAGCCAAGAAATAACAATGAAAGGGCAAAAACAGCCATGTTTAATCCAAAAACGACCATTAAAAATACAGAAACATTGAAAACGAAAAATGTTTTTGACTAAGAATGTTTATAAATATGTAAAACAAAAACGTTCATACCTAATTCGAAATGCTAAGATATCCTTGCTTTTCGAAGTCAAACACAACCTTAGAAAAAAACGTAGAGGAAATATAACCTGTTTGAATGATTTACCTTGATAATGAAGGCAAATGGGAATTTTCAAAGACCCACAAACTGGGCATTTCCTGTTAGTGCGGTATTGAGAACTTAGAGTTCTCACACGATGGTCAACGTGAACTGTGAGTCCCTCTATCCGGAGCGCTTCAGACATATTTTGCAACAATACAAATAAAGCCCTATTTGGGAATTAAAACTGTACATTGTCATTCGACTTACAATATGTAATACAAAATAAAAAGTCCGACGGTTTGAGGAAATTCTCAGGCTTTTTAGTATTACAAATATTTCGTGTTATTGCACGTGTAATGACATGTAAAATGTCCGTCCAAATATATTCATCGGGACTTTAGAAGGATTAAGCAAAAATAATATCTCTCATCGCATATGTAGTAAAATATGTAACAGTAAGTAAAATATACGGCTTGGACTTTCAAACATTATTGGGAGTTCTAGATTTCGCACTTTATTTGGCATGACAAAACATATGCTAAATTCTCCGATTTTATCAATTTTGGGAATTTCTCTTAGTCTTGCAAATAAACATGCAATGAAAATAAATAAATAAATAAAAGTTTGATTTGGGATATAAGTCGAAAATTATATTTGAGTTTACACATATTGACATATTAAAATATACGCAATGCTATATATAAAGTCTCTATCTTTATAAATCTCGCGGAAATTTAAAATTCATTCTAAGATATTCGAGACTTTAAAATAACATTACATGTATTTTAATTGTGTATGAAACCCAACCAAAGGTGACTTAAGAATTTTTAGTAATATATTATTAAAAATTAAACAACAATAAAATAAAATAAAACAAAATTGAAGCAAAAACCAAAAATAAACATTAAATTAACGACTTAAAACTTATAAATAAATAAATAAATTTATTTATTTAAATGAAATACTTAGAGTTTTAAAACCAAATTTAATTTAATCGAAAACACGATTAAATTTTTGTGTAGTCTAAATTTTATTAAAACAAAATTTACGACAACAATACTTAGATTCCAGGTATAGATTTTGATGAGATTTATGCCCCTGTTGCCCGGATGGAGGTGATCGAGATATTCTTAGCTTTTGCAATGTTAAAAATTTTTAAGGTTTTTTAGATGGATGTTAAGTCAACATTTTTGAATGGAGAATTGAAGGAAGAAGTTTACATTGAAAAATTGGAAGGATTCAAGTCAGAAGGGAATCTCAATGTTGTGTGCAGATTGAAGAAGACATTGTATGGATCGAAGTAGATAACCAAAGTCTTGTATGGTAGATTGGACAAATATCTAATTGGACAAAGATTTTAGAAAGGATCAACTGACAACAATCTGTATTATAGGATTTATTTAGATCAAATTTCGATTGTTGTGGTTTATGTTGATGACATTACTTTTGGAGGAAAAGATGACGTGCAAGAGATTTGCATAAGAGATGCAGAAGGAATTGAGATATATATGATTGGTGAGTTGAATTTCTTTGTTGGATTGCAGGTAAATTAGAATAGTAAATAATTTTTCATTTCTCAGTCCAAGTATGTTAAAGAATTGTTGAAGTTTGGTTTGGAGAATTCTGAACCAGTATGTACTATTTTTACTAGATGTAAGTTAACTAAGGAAGATGATTCATGAAACGCTGACGCAAGTAAGTACATATCAGTGATTAGAGGACTATTGTATATGATTGCTACTAGACCAGATATCATATATGCAATATGTTTAGCAGCCATATTTTAGCATGAACCAAAAAAGTCACATGTTATGGAAGTAAAGAGGATTTTCAAATGTTCGAAGGTGACAAAAGAGTTCGGATTATGGTATCTAAAAAGTTGAGTTTTCATGTTGACAACTTATACTAATGCAAATTGGGCCAAATGTGTGGGTAACTAGTGAAGTACTAGTGTTGGAGCTTATTTCCTTGGCTCTTGGTTGGTTGCTTGGTCAAGCAAGAAGTGAGACTCAATAACATTATCAATTGCTGAATCAGACTACATTGCAACATCCTCATGTTGTACTTAGGTATTGTGGATGATACAAAATTTGAAGGATATAGGTATAACTTTTGATGAGTTGATTTCAATCATGTGGGATAATATCAATGCTATAAACATTTCAAAAAATCCAATGCAACATTGTAGAGCAAGAAATATATCAGGCATCATTTCTTGAGAGAGAAGGTGTTGGAAAATGAAGTCAAACTTGAGTATGTACCTACAAAGGAGCAGATAGCAGACATATTTACAAACCTTTGTGCAAAGATACTTTTGAGTGTTTCACGAGGAAGCTAGGTGTTTTGCCCCTTTCTAGTGTTGAGTAAATGTATCAGTGTGTGCATTGGTCTAGTGATTTGCGTGCTTATTCTTTTCTGGATCAATGCTTGGAAGCTTCCTCTTAGGGGGAGTTTGTCCCTTTGTTGTTGTTGTCAAAGGGGGAGAAAAAAAATGGAGAATAAAAGAGAACTTTGATGCTGATATCTTTTGATAGTGAGTTGTTTTCTTTGTTATTGATGCATGTTGCCATCAATGTAAAAGGGGGAGATTGGTAGAATGTGAAGTTGTTTCTATTATTGTTGTTGTCATTAATGTTTTTCATTGATGTCAATATATCAGATGAATAGAAGAGGTGTAGATGTGGTTTGGTTATTTTGGTGTATTGATAGAAGTGAGCACCAGATGATGTTCTTTAAATATTTTCACTTATCCGTGTTAGTGATACTTACATTTATTGTGTAACATATTGAGGATCGTTTGTTTTGGTTCAGTCCTATCTTGGATGTGTTTATTATGATTTGGTCGATGCATTTGAATTGCAATGTATAGATCCTATCTTTTGGTATCGAAGGTCTCGGAGATGGGGTAGGGTGTTGATATTTTCAAGGTGTGTTGTATTGAGTGAATTGGTCCACATTTCATTCCTTACCACTGTGAGAATACTTTAATGTGACCTATTTCAATTTGGTTTAGCCCGACCTTGTTGTTGGTATGACTTAGTATAAGAGAGTGATAAATTCATTTCTCGTGAAGTGCTTGTATGCGAGCATATGCAAATTGAATGTGAATCTGGCAAGGAAAGATCTGTGTTGATGGTTATGTGAGTTGATGCAATCGATAATAGAGTGTGATATCATTTCAGTATTGCAAAGTATCGGTGACAGTGACTCCAGATGGATTCAACTTTCATTTTTTATATTTTGGCAGTGAGCCTACTTGTATTGGCCATGAGCCTATTTGTATTGACAGTAAGCCTATCTTATTTTCAGGGTAGTTAGCCCAACTAGAAATGAGAAAACCGACAGTGAACTCTTGTAAAAGTTACCTTAATCAATGTTTATTTCATGAGAATTGTCTTCTCCATGGTTTTTCCCATTGTGTGTTTCCACGTAAATTTTGGTGTTTATTGTGTTGATGGTTTTTGTGCTTTGATGTTTACATTTGTTATGAGTTTATGATTGGTTTAAGTATTTATTGGATGACATAAGTAAAATAAATTGTTTGTGAATAACTAATTCACCCCCCCTCTCAGTTATTTGACTTGTTTAACAATAGATGTCTATAATTTAGGTGCCTAAACCATTCATGCCAAACCTTGCTCATAGAATTTGCATGAGCAATAAGGCATGATTTTGATGAATACTCAAATCCATTAAACCTATACAAACAATTTTCATGATCTATTGTGCCTATAGAAATGACCTTAAGGGAATCCTAGATCTCTCAAATAGTCACATTTGTAGAAGAGAACTCAACAAGTCTTCAATCACCGTGATAACAAATATGATAGATGTAAAGTAGATTCTATGAAATATTAAGAGCAATAAGAAAAAATTCAATGCCACCATCCTACATTGGAACTAAGTCTATTCTCAAAAATGAAATTTGAGAAGAGTTTCCGACAACAATATGTGAAGTAGGACTATTAGAAAGAGAATCAAGAAGATCCACTGTATGAGTCATGTAATGAGAAGCACCATAATCAAGAATCCAAATGAAATTGGTAGAGGACAAGGTTGTAGTTGAAAGAGCTTTCTATTTTCTCAAGGAAGAAGACTTATGCATGGCAATATTATTCTTCTTCATAGATTTTTCCAACATTGTTAGACTTGTAAAAAAATGTGCATCACTATGTCCTAGTTCGCAACAAAAGAAACAACTCTCCTTCTTAGATTTAGAAGATTATTCACCTGAATTAGGAGTAGGAGGATAAGGCTTCTAACAATTCTTTGCCTTATTCTTAAAGGAGTCTCACCGCATGTAGACGAGACTTCCTTTGGCTTCTTATTCTTACTCTTGCCCTAGAAGATTCAACCATCAAAGCATGACTCTTAGGAAGAACATTCATTTCAATCAACTAAGCCTGCTCAATATTCAATCAACTTAGCCTGCTCGATATTCAATCAATTACAAAACTCCTCGAGTGAAAGCATCTTCCATGGCTTCCATGGTAGAATAGAAGGTAGAGATACAAACTTGAATGGGGCCTTTGATCTTATTAGATGGGATCAAGACAATACACGCCTTATCATATTTTTCATGAAATCCTTTCTATTGTGGAAAAATCAACATGAATTGTGCAAGAAAATATTGAATAGTGGAGAATGTATTCAAAGAAAGAGAGGTGACATTTCCTTCAAACTGCAATATTATAAATTGATTGATATTACCATACGACCCTTCAAGATTTTTCTCACACCTATTTAGGTGTGTCACACTTAGCAATATGAAAAAAGTTGTCCAACATATGAAGACCTATGATTCCTTTTACCTCATCTAATTTATTTTTACAAACAACCTTGTCAATTCCCTTAGTGAACTTAGGTTGTTCAGTTTTCAACATTTTCCAAAGACCCTAAGATTGCAACAAATGTAATATTTTGAGCTTATATATGTAATAATTGTGTGGTGTGAGTGGCTCAATCCTTGGGTCCAATATGATTTACAAGAGTACACACAAATGATTGAAATACACTATACAGACCTTAGACTAGATACAAAGAAAACTTAGAATTCTGAAAGAACAATTTTACCAAGAGAGTAATAATTACAACCAACTTCAAGCTAAGTAGCTGATTTGTAGGTATATGGGTTGGAGGTGGGTGTGGATTTATTTGGAAGCTGATGTGGATGCGGAGGCCCTGTGGATGTGCACAGGAAGTGCATCCAAAGAGTATCTAGGGGATCCAGAGAGCATCGGGGTGTCCTAGATGCACTTCCTGTGCGTATCCACAGGGCCTCCAAAAGCATCTAGTAAATATTCATTCCTTTCCTCGATAAAATATACATTCACACTATAAAAAGGTGCCTACCACATGGAAATCACGGTGCTTTTCATTGAAATTACTGAGTAGGAACACGTCAAGTGCCGCCTTCAGCTAAAAAATTGATGATTTCTTGGCATTATAGAAAAGCCTTTTCTCAATGGAGGTGTTTCCCTTATACGCTTCCCATCTTTGGTGCATCAAATGCTTTTGCAATTTTTCCCTAGCTATTAGTCTCTAAGCAGATTGATTAAATACCTAAAGATTGTAACTTTCTTTTATCGCACCTTTTTTTCCATGGTTAGGTGTACATTTCCCCTGGTGTCTTGGAGAAGGCATCTAGGATTGAGAGTAAGCATTGTGAGGACTGTAATTCCATTTGAATCTGTGATGATAAAATTCAGCCCTTATTTCTTGAGTGTCAATTCAATGGGATATGGAGCGCATAAGTATTAGCATTTAATATTTATCAGATATCTTGATCAAAGGTGAAGTATCATATTATCAAATGATTTAATTTTGTATATTTCTTGCATTTCTTTGTGTGTGTGTGTGTATATATATATATATATATATAAATGCATCGAAAACCCAAAAACAAAATGTCGCGCATCCACGCACTCACACCCGCACCCGCACCCGTATTTGCACCCAAATCAAAAACTTAGACTTCAAGTATAAAAAATGACATAAAATGACAATATTAAAACAAAAATACCTTCATCAAAGTATAGTTCATCAAAAATTACTTTCTCACGATATTTCGTTTACTAAAAACAGACTCCAATTGCAATAGTTATGCAAATTTTTTGAATAAATCCTATTTTTGTCTCTTTGTCACTCTGTGTGAGTCCATGCAACCATAAAAATCAGATGAATGAAAAAAATATGGGACCACATGGTGGATTATGAATAGTACTTAGTGGGTTCCAATGCCAAGCCAAGTCAACCAAGAAATAGAGATTTCAGTGTGCAAGGGGTAGGTACCAAGAATCCAATGGAAACCTTTTCTCACCTTGTTTGTATTGTTGTAGGTGACCAAAATACTTCCTCATGACATAGATATGGGACTAAACATGTTAATATTGTAAAGTCCAAGATTACTGAGAGGGGGTGTGAATCAGTAATCTATCAAATCTAAATCTTTTCACAATTCTTTCAAGAACATTCATTAACTTTAAACTTTATGCATGCAATAAACAAACTAACCATACAATCATCCAAACATGCAATAAAGTGACACCAATAATTTTATCATGGAAAGCCTAATTAAGGGTGAGAACTACGGTGGGAATTAGCACCCACTAATAATTTGCACTCTTCTGAAATGTGCCCTTTTAAAGGCCTAGCCCTATTAGGAGCTTACAATGATGCCCGGTTAGGAGCGGACCTTGTTAGGAGTCACTTGGTTAATGGATTTATCTCTATCTCTATTAGGAACTTTACCCTGTTAGGAATAACCTTGTTAAAGGATTTCAAACCCTAGTTAAAGAGTCACCCTATTAAAGGATTTACAAATTAGACCTATTAAAGTCTACCCGGTTAAGGGATTTTCTTGTAAAAATTGTTAGGAATCAACAAGTACAATGATCTGGGTATAGCACTTCTCCTTTGTGTGTTCAGATCCAACTAGGATCAACACTTCTTCCTCTTGCAGATAGTCTTCACTATTTACTCGACCACAACTTCACATCCACGATCTACAACTTCATAATTCATCACTTGACATATAAATACATCTTCGCTAACTAGGTTGGCCACCTCCTTGAACATGACCTAATACATTTGAATTTCATTGCTATAATTCATTCTTGCTCAATCCTTAAACCCTAAAATGTGTTACCAATAATGGATCACAATTTCAAGTCCATGTCAGCCTTCAAATCCATCGCACATTCAATTTGACATAAGAAGAGTCAAACCTTTTGACTTCAACATGCTTCCAATACTTGATTAAATTTGATTACCTCGAACAATGTAACACCAACTCAACATTGCAAATCTATTATGCCACGTCACCTTGAAACTTGGATCACAAAATTATCCACTCCGATCGATCACATCATCACCACTCACTGATCTAACATCAACTATCCAAATCTATTGAAATATTTTATTATCTACCACAGAATGATCTTTTGTCCCCTAAACCTATGTCTTGTGGTACTCTAATCATCTTGCAATCATAGCCTCAAAAACATATCCTAGTCAAGATAAACATATCATGACCACAACACTTGGATCCACACCGATTTGATAGAACAATCAAATCATTCATCCTTCGTCACTGTTTGTTTTTCTTGTTCCTCTTTCACCATTCAATTGATCATAACTCTTTACATACTCATTTCCAACCGTTGTGACCATACATACAATATCTAGAGACATCACTGAGTCTCCCATAAGAACCACACACTCCAATGCCTTTGAAGACACACTCGATTCACTATCAACCAACACAGTACTTAGTTGACATCAAGGACAACATCATAACTGATCTACCTGTCGTCAAACCTGTACCAACCAATACTCAACAATCTCTGCAACATCTTTGCATCAGTGATCTCGACAATCTCCCCCTTTGGTATTGATGGCAACACCACATCAATACCAAATTGATCTGATAATGACAGCTCCTTCAAAGTTTTCTTTTCTCTTCTCCCCCTATGCCTTCAACTAGTTCTTCTACTAGTCTTCTCCCGATCTTCTTTTCTCTTCTCCCCCTTTGACAACAATGCCAAAGGTGCCACATAGGCCACCTACTGCTGCAACATCTTTGTTTATCTCTGACTGCTCCCGCTAAGGAGTAGTCTCCTTTAACTTCAACCTAATAGTGAAAGATATTCAATGAGTCCACTAGATTGATGCTTACAACATCTCAGTTCTGTTCAAGTAGGGAAATAACCCCTAACTTACCTCTCATATACTCAAAAGTATCCTTAGGTAGAGGTGTAGTGAATATATCTGCTAGTTGTTCCTTGGGTGGCACATATTCCAACTTGACTACCTTCTCCTACACTTGCTCTCTTAAGAAATGATACTTGATTTCTATATGCTTTGTCTTAGAATGCTCACCGGATTTTTTGAAATATTAATTTCACTTGGATTATCTCAAAATATAGTCACCGGTTTAGTTACCTTCTCTTTGATACCTTCTAGGATAGGCTTCATCCATGCTATCTGAGTACAATTGATAGCTGTTGCTACATACTCAGCGTTTGCAATTGATTGGGAGATGCAATTTTGCTTCTTATTTGTCCATGACACAAGTCTTCCTCCTAGAAAGAATTCTACTCCACTTGCACTCTTTCTATCATCAATGTTTCCTACCCAATCTGCATCAGTAAAAACACTCAAAGAGAAATCACCTTTGTGAGTATACCAAAGACCATAGTCTTTAGTCCCTTTCAAGTACCTGAATATCCTCTTCACAACTACCATGTGAGATTATTGGGGATTAGCTTGAAATCTGGCTACTATACCAACTGCTTGTGCAATGTACGGTCTACTATGAACAACATAATGCAACTTACCAGTCATGGATCTGTATATAGTTGCATCCACTGCACTGGACTCATCATCCTTAGTCAATTTGCATCCAATCACTATGGGGGTTCCAACTGGTTTGGAATCTTCCATTTCAAAAATCTTCAATACTTCCTTTATGTACTTGAACTCACTGATATAGGTACCATCGTTTAATTGTGAATTCTGCAATCCAATAAAGAACTTAATTTCTCCTATCATTGACATCTCAAACTCCATCTCCTCAGCAAATGCCAAACTCATTTCATCATTTCCTCCAAAGATTATGTCATCCACAAATACTTCAACTTGTAGTATCTTATCACCTTCAACCTTCAAGTACACTTTGCTATCTTCACTTATTCTTATGAAATCAATCTTGATGAGATAAGAGTGTAATCTTTCATACCATGCTCTAGGTGCTTGTTTTAGTCTATATAATGCCTTTTGCAACTTACACACCATGTCTTTATCTTTTGTCAATGCAAACCCATCTAGTTGCTCTATGTAACCTCTTCTTCAAGAATCCCATTTAGAAAAGAAGATTTGACATCCATTTGAAAAACTTTAAATTTCTTATAGGCAACATAAGCAAGTAATATTCTTACCCCTTCAAGTCTTTCCATAGGAGCAAATGTCTCTCCATAGTCTAATCATTCTTCTTGTGCATAACCCTTACACACAAGTCTAGGCTTATTACGAACCACTTCTCCATCTTAATTCAGTTTGTTCTTGAAAACCCACTTTGTACAAATCACATTCTTGTTTGTTGGTCTAGGAACAAGGTCCATGTATCATTCTTCTCAATCTGATCAAGTTCCTCTTCCATGGCTTTTATCCAATCATCATTCTTCAAGGCTTCCTTAACAGTTTTAGGCTCAAACTTAGAGATAAGACATGTTATTTCTCTAATCTTCCTTCTAGTTTGTACTCTAGCATCTTTATCACCAATAATCTGATTGGTAGAGTGATTCAATTTTACATACCTTGGAATAACTGGTTCAAGTCTAGGAGCTTCTTCTTCCCATTCCACCGGTTGAACCACTTCTTCCTCATTGTGTTGTTCAATAATTTCTTGCTCTTGTGGTTGGACATACATATATTCCTGATCATTTATTGGTTCCTGCTTTCTTGATTCATCAGATTTCTCTGGACATTCATCTACCTTTATTCGCATTTTCAACCATCTTGTTAGTCCTTTTATTGAAAAACTTATAAGCTAAGTTACCGGTTTGGGTTTGGGGACAGGTTCGGATACGTGAACCTAGTTCATGGGTTTAAGGAATTTTTTTTTGCATTATGGTTCGTAGGGGTTTGTGTGTGTGTGTGTGTGCATTAATAAGAGAAATATATAAAAGTGTAAAATAGTAAAAGTAAATCATTTCATAGTATGATGCTTGATCATTGATCAATGCCAAATACCAAAGATAAACATTAAAACATGATTCTAATGAAAATCATTACATTGAATTACTGAATTAAAATATAGTTCATGAAAGTTTGAAAGTTGTAACATGATTCAATGTTTAATGACACAATGTTCATCCATAATCAAGGTTATCATCAATCATCAAATGGATTGTCAAAAACATCATCTATAGGATTTTCCGTAGCAGCAAGTAGATCCTCATTATCACCCAAACCGGTTCCGCTAGCACTACTTGCACCAAGTGCCATGTCATGATCTTCATCCACATCAAGCATAGTGGCTCTAGCAAGATCCTAAATGGTCAAATCCAAGTTAGCGGACTTGGGTACTACATCCCACAACTTCTCTGCCCCCCTTCTGTATTTCGGATCCTTGCGTGACATGAGGCACAAATTGGTGTGAATAAACATCAAGTCTTCAGCTTTTTTGGCAGCCAACTGGTTACGCTTCACTGAGTGGATAACAGAGTATGTACTCCAATTCCGCTCAGTGGCAAAAGAGCTTGCAACCTGAAGAGAAAACAAACAAAATTAAAATAAAAAATACAAGATCAATTCAAGAATGTTAAGTGTTAAATTCTACAAAGCAAGTGACCAATTTTTTTTTTTTAAAAAAAAGAAAAATTAAAAACTTACTTGCAAGAGGATCTTAATGGAAAGAGATTGGAGGTACATAAAATCCCGACCATGCATGTATCACCATGTAATCACATCTATTTTGCTTTGGTCATTGATCGCAGCAGGGAGAAAATCTTGTCCTGAGATGAACAATCCAAACTCTCTGCTAATAGCTGCCCCCACCTCTGGATCAAGAAAGAGTCTGGTAAGTGCCGCCTTGTACCCGCTAGCAACTTCAACATCTCTATATCATGGTACTCTACTAGGAATAGCGAGTATCGGTGCACTATAGTATTTGGGAGAGAGAGCATAGGCGAGGAGATGAAGAGGTATGGTCATTTTGTTCCAACGTTGGAGAACAATTGCTTCCACCTTTTTATAAAAGGTGTCCTTGGGATCATTCTCATTTGTTTGTATCACCTGGGATATCAAATGATGTCCATGTAAGTTATCTTAATGCAAGTTATGTCAATTAAAAATTTAGATATCTCTCAATAAACAATGATAGAGGAATGTATTATAAATTTATAACTTACTACTTTTATCTTCTCCAACATTGTATCCATTGAATCATAGACATCCCCAAGAAATGGTTGATCAGTGTCAGCAAGGTGAAGCATTGACACGATTGGCTCAGTGATCTCCAAAACATACTCCACACGACCCCACCAATCATCATCTAGTATCATTGCCTTCATTTTTTGGGCCCTTGTTGTATTGGACTACTTCCAAATGCCCCATTGGTTGTTGATAACCATCTATGACAATGCCTCCTTTACCTTCACAAGTCGTCTCAAGACAATTGTGTGAGAGGCAAAACAAGTTTCAGCCACCTATGAACATGTTAATAGCAAGTTAGTAACACATTTAAAATAGCTAAACAACATAAAAAAATATTTAATTCAATTATACAAAATATGACATAATGATAAAATGATAAATGAAACTAAATAAATTAAATTTTAAAATTTACCTTCAATAATTCCAATTTGGAGAAATTTCTGAAAATTGCTTGTGACATATGATGGTTTGTCACAAACATTTGAATCTCCTGACCCTCATAAATTTGTTTCACCCATTCTACTTGGGTGCCAATTTTTTGCATCACCAAATTAAGCGAATGTACAGTGCATTTTGTCCAAAAGATGTGCTCATATCTTGCCTCTACCAATGCACCTGTAGCCCTGCAAACTTTTGCATTGTCCATGATTACTTGGACAACATTATCAGGACCCACTGCCTCTATGGAATCAATGAGAATCCAGGAAATAAACTCTGCATCTTTTACCTCCCCCTCGCAGTCAACCGCCTTAAAAAACATTGCCCCCTTGGGGGACACAACAATAACATTGATCAAGGGACGGTTTTTGCAATCTTTCCATCCATTAGAGACAATAGACAACCCTATTTGAACCCAAGAATCTCTAATTGGTTTTAATCGAGTCTCTACATTTTTATACTCTTTATGCCATAAGGTGGTGCACACCTTTTCAAATCCAGGACTTTGGTAACCATAAGGTGCATTATTTATTGTTGTCACCATCTCCCTCTAATCGGGTGACCTCACTAAGTTGAATGGAAGACCATTCACATAGAGGCAACGTGCAATTTTTTCATCGGCAATATCTATTGCCTCATTTTGAAATGCTTGATCTAGTGGGCCTCTCTTGCGGGTGGTGACTTGTCGTTCATCTACATCTTCATCTTCATCCTCTCTAGAAGGGATAGGCAAGAAATGATGTCTAGAGGCTGTTTGAGTGGGTGGTTTTGGTATTTTTTTTTCCCGGAACTATAACCACTTTGTTTTCCCTTTGCAACTAATTTATCTGCATCTTCTTGTTGTTTAATGATTGCTGCTATTTGTCCGGGTGGCAGCCGCTTCTTATCTCCCCCTGGTGGACCCTCACACATTAATCCCTTTACCCTCGAGACCCATAAAATGTAGTTTTACTCGGTAGTAGGAGCTTCTATATTCTGAGTTGCAAAAACTACATTTCCATACAAACCCCCCACCTCCAGGACATTGACTAAATCTTGTAGTGTATTTCCATAGAGGAGACCCTTAATCAATTTTAAAATTTTGAGAACCACCCATTGAGCTTTGACTACTCGTTGTTGCAATCTATAACAAAAATGGAAAAAAAAACTTCAAAACTTCTACAAATACTTGAAATTTTTTAATAAATTTTTAAAAACTTGAAACAATCTATCAAAAAACTAAAGAATATGGTTGAAATTCATACCTTAAACACTGAAATCTTCTCTTTGGAAGGTATTAAATCAACTCCACAATCAATCACCTTCAAATACAATCACCTCACTTCAAACTTGCAAAGATGGAGAGAGCAAAATGAGAGAGCCAAACGAGAAACCAAATGTGAAATGAAATGTAATAGGAGGCTCCTTATTAGGGTCATTTTAGGATTTAGACAAAAAACAAGTAAAAAAATTCCATTTTAATAGTTTTTTGGGTGCACATTTAAGTTGTTTTCCGTGGGTCCTCACAGGGTCCTCTCAGGTCCGTGTCGGGTCCTTGCAGGGTTCGTCCTTGGGCATGTGGGTTCGCATGGGTCCACGGTGGTTCAGACTCGAACGGACCCACAAGCCAAGGATAGACCCACAAGCCCAAGGACGGACCCTACAAGGACTTGTCATGCACCATTGTGCAGACTCGGACCCAGTTCGAGGGTCCAGGGTGCGAACCTAGTAACTTAGCTTATAAGCATTGCTTTTAGTAGAATATCCCAATAAAATACCTTCATCACTCTTAGGATCAAACTTGCCAGTGAAATCATTGCTCTTGATATAACATCTGCTACCAAAAATTTTGAAATGCTTAACACTAGGTGAATGACCATACCATAATTCATAAGGTGTCTTACCGGTTCCTTTCTTCACTAGAACTCAGTTCAATGTATAGACTGCAGTGCTAATTGCTTCTCTCCAATATGACTTAAGTATATCACCTTGAATCATCATGGTCGTAACAACATCAACTATAGTTTTGTTCCTCCTTTCAACAACATTCTGCTATGGAGTTTTTGGTGCAAACATCTGCCTTTTGATCTCATTCTCTCCACATTATTGAACAAACTCCGATGAAGTAAAATCTCCTCCTTTGTCTGATATTAAGCACTTCAAGCTTTTACATGTTTCTTTCTCAACAAGTGTTATGAAAGCTTTGAACTTGTAGAAAGCTTCAGACTTATCCTTGAAGAAAGTCACCCACATCATTCTTGAGTAATCATCAGTAAACAATATGAAATACTTATCACCATGATAACTTTTAGTCCTCATAGAACCACACAAATCTGTATGCACTAAATCCATTATATACTTTGATGAAAATGACTTGCTACTGAAAGTAGAACTAGTTAACTTATCTAACATTCCTTACACATCATGTTATCTGGTTTAACTAATTGTGGCAAACCTGTAATTTTGGATTCATCTTACTAACTTTGACCAAACTATCAAAGTTCACATGGAAGAACCTTCTATGTCACAACCAGCTATTCTCAACTCTAGCGACCAAACAATTGCTAACAGTTTTGTTCAGATGGAATAAATTACCTCTAGTCCGCCTACCAGCTGCAATCAAATCACCTGATCTTCCAATTATCCTGCATACACGTCCTTTGAACTCAAGTCTATAACCTTTGTTAGTCAACTAACCCACACTTAAAAAATTATGTGTTAGACCTTCTACAAAGTAAACATCATCAGCATTGCTCTTAGCATTCAAAGAAATTGTACCTTTTCCTTTTACCAAGCAGTGTGTGTTGTTACCAAATTTGACCACACCACCATCAAATTCTTCAAGCTTGATGAACTTACTTCTGTCACCTGTCATGTCATGATAGCAACCACTTTCAATGACCCACTCATTGGGTTGCTTCATGTGAGAGACCAAGGTCCTTTCACCTTCTGAGGTATCTTCTTTCACTGCAACAAACATTGTCTCTTCATTTTCATTGTCTTCAGCTTCTTCATCAATCATACCTTCATCTACTGCAACATAACATTGTTTCTTTCATTTTCCTTTGAATCTTTTGATCTTCTCTTTTTATTCACCATTAGGACACCTAGCAACAATATGTCCTATCTTATTGCATAAGAAACATTTCAAAGGTAGCTTGCCTTTGTACTTATCGATATCTGTAGGTAGTCTCTTTGCAAGTAATACTTCTAAGTTCCTCTTGCTTCCTCTCTTCATCCAAGACAGATTCAAATTTACTAGAATAACTTGAGATGCAGGCAAATTCATGACTTATCTATTTTCCAGGTAAGAGGACTGCTGAGATTGAAGAAACTTGATAATGTAATGTGCAAACAATGTCAGTTGGATAAGATCACTTGTGAAAATGCTTATTAGGTTTCCACTATAAATCCCGGTGTTAATGCTTGTGTGAATGTTTTGGTTTGAACATTTCTGTGTTTTGCAAGTTAAATACTATTGGATAGTGGACTGTACTATTATATATTTTTGTTATGCATTTAGTAATGACCGAGTAGCTGTTGGTTGTTAGATCTGAGTTGTTGAAGAGTTTTGAAAGTTTATTTATACATCTGGACTTGAGAACAACTGATTTGCCCCTGGGATTCTTCTCTGATACTAATGACAACAAGGCCTTTAAAGCTATTTAAACTCTAGGAACTTTTTTTATCAAAGTTACTTAACTCAAAAGTAGTAAGATTACCAATCAAACCATCAATAGAGACATTATCTATTGTTCTCAACTCATGAATAGAAGAAACTCTAATGGCATAAGCAGTAAGAAAAGTCCTTAACATTTTACTTACCACATCTTCTTCTTCAATGGTACCATCGACACTCTTAATAGCACTTACAACTTCTTTTATCCTTTGACCATATTGAGCAATGTTTTCTCCTTCAACCATTTTCATGTCATCATATTTGCCCTTCAAACTATCTACTCTAGCTTTTTGCACATGCATGCATCCACCATAGATTAGTTTAAGCTTTTTCCAAACCTCATGAGCAGTCTCTAAACCATGTACATCAATACATTCAGTGTCAGATAGAGTACTTACTATAGCCTCCAATACTTGCATATTCTCCTGCTGCTCCTTCAATTGATTTGCATTAAGAGTCCCAACAAGAACAATGTATTTGATCACAACATGAATCCAAAATTGTGGCCCCATACCTTTTAGATAGATCTTCATCCGGTCACTCCATATTGTGTAGTTATCTCTTGTAAACTTAGGACCTTCATTCTTTGTCATTAGATCTTTTCCTCAAGCTGTTAAGCTTACCACAAAGAGGACTAAGAGCTTTGATACCAATTTCTAATATTATAAGGTCCAATATTACTGATAGGGGGGGTGAATCAGTAATCTATCAAATCTCAAATGTTTCACAATTCTTTCAACATCAACTGCATTCATTAACTTTAAACTTTATGCATGCAATAAACAAAGTAAGCATACAAACATCCAAACATGCAACAAAGTGACACCAGTAGTTTTATCGTGGAAACCCTGACTAAGGGTGAAAACCATGGTGGGAATTAGCACCTACTAATAATCCACACTCTTCTGAAATGCGCCATGTTAAAGGCCTAGCCTTTTTAGGAGCTTACAATGATGCCCGGTTAGGAGTCACCTAATTAAGGGATTTACCTCTAGCCCTATTAGGAGCTTTACCCTGTTAAGAGTAACCTTGTTAAAGAATTTAAAACCCTAGTTAAAGAGTCACCCTATTAAAGGATTTACAAATTAGACTTGTTAAAGTCTACTCGGTTAAGGGATTTTTTTGCAAAAATTGTTAGGAATCACAAGTACAATGATTTGGGTATAGCACTTCTCCTTTGCTTGTACAGATCCAATTAAGCTCAAGACTTCTTCCTCTTGCAGATAATCTTTTCTCTTCACTCGACCACACCTTCGCATCCACGATCTACAGCTTCATAATTCATCACTTGACATATAAATACATCTTCACTAACTAGGTAGGCCATCGCCTTAAACATGACCTAATACATTTGAATTTCATCATTACAATTCATTCTCACTCAATCCTTGAACCCTAAAATGTGTTACCAATAATTGATCACAATTTCAAGTCCATGTCGGCCTCCAAATCCATCGCACATTCGATTTAACACAAGAACAGTCAAACCTTTTGACTTCTTCAACACATTTCCAATACTTGATTAAATCCAATTACCTCAAACAATATAACACCAACTCAACATTGCAAATCTGTTATGCCACGTCAGCTTGGCATTTTGTTGATGAAATCATCCACTACAACTGATTGCATCATCACCGCTCAGCAATCTAACATCAACTATCCAAACTTGTTCAAACATTTTATTATCTACCACAAAATAATAAAATATAAATATAGTTAGAATAATTATTATATTTCTAACATTGGTCATAAATTTGGGAAAATTATATTCTTTTTCCAAAAGGTAAGCTTTTTGGATCTCTCTTAACTATAATGGCAATGAGCGGTTCTAGGGTTTCAAGGGTTTCAAGGGATGGAGGTAGAGCAAAGGATGGAGGAGAAGCAAATGGAAATGAGGATGAGGAGGCAGGGCTTTTGGTCCTAGATTTGTGTAGGATGCAACCGACCTCTACCTTTTCCTTTGGTGGATGGTTTTGTGCTCTTTTAATGGTCCATGGTGCGACTTGAATTGCTCATACCTATGGGTATCTTGTGTTGGAGTGAAACATGTGGTTGAGCCCTTCTTTTGGTTATTTAAAGAGGGATTTTTCTCATCTTGTGTAGTATGGTGTTTTCCCCAAGGCTATGTTTATTTTTACCTTGATGCGGTGGGTTGTCTCTCTATCACAGTGGTCTCTAGAGGCCTTGGCTCACGACCATATGAACAGAGGGTACGGTTGTGACAAGGATGTCTGTTGAAGGCTTCTCCCTCATAATGGTTGTGGTGTGGGAGAAGACTATGAGGAATAGTGCTCTCCATTGGAGAAGAATCTTCATGTGAGCCTTGTTCTCTGCTAACCCTAGGTTTCATGTAGATTCATGGGATGGGGTCTTCCTAATTTGTTGTATATCCCTATTCAGGGCTCTTCCATTTTCAACCTTCTCTTGGTGTGTTCTACAAACAATGTTTTGGTCACGATATTTTTTGTGGAGATCAGTAGAGTTTGGCGGTCCTTCCTATGCAATGCCCCCATTTTTTGTCATGCAGCCATCACTAGTTGTCTGTCATCAGAAGATCTTTCTGGGCTTGCTTCAAGGTGGGCCTAGTCCATGGGTGTGTTTTCTACCTCATTTTCTCTTCCTCAGCTATTTCTATTAAGGTGGGATCATTTGCTTTTGAAGTGGAGTGGAGATTCGCTAAGGAGGTGCCTCTCTGATGGTAAGATCTTGTTGGTTGTGGTTTATTTTTCAAACCCAATAAGGTTATGGGAGCCTTGCTACTTCTCATTCTCCAGTCTTACAAAATCAGGCTTATTGAGGTAGTCCTTGATGGGTTGGTTTCTTTCAATACTTACTAGAATTTAGTTGGCACTTTCCTACCCCTCTCCATTTCTATGAACTCGCTGGTTCATAGAAGTTTCTCTTTTAAAATTTTTCAAGGTTCCTTTCAAAACTTGATGGTTCTTTCAAGGTTTTCATGGCCATTTTCCTTGACTAAGATTATATTTGCTCAATGGGCTCCTACTAGTAATAAATTTAGTCTTTAGATTGTTGGGTTGTATTGTTTCAATGCTAGGATTTTGTTTGGTTGAAGGTCTAGGATTCTTTCTTGAACCCCTCCATTCTTTACATGTGATATTTTTAGTGGGGTTGAAACCTTATTTCTTGTTGGTTGGTTGCTCCGGTCAAAAGATTTTTTTTTCAATAAGGGTCTTCCTTTCTTTGCTTTTTGGTGGACTCACTGTTGACATAAACTTATTTGTCATTGGTAGAGTCATAGACAAACATCAATCCCACTGGAACACCAATACATCACACCGATACTCATAATTGTGAACCGATAGACTAAAAAAGAAAGTGGTGTACTTTAACCGGTCACACTTATACCGGTCTAAGTTTTTCCAACTGGTCATGGGATTCACATAGGGAACATATGACTAACTGGGTACAAGCTCTTCACCGGTTAAGTGCATGATAATCCGAACTAGATTATACGGAGCATTTTTTTGTTAAACCGGAGTTAACTTTTTCAGTGGAACTGAAGTTAGCTTTGTTTTATCTACGAGTGTTTCAAGGTAAACTCTAGATCAGTTTGCAATCTTTTATTGCATGCATGATTTATGGGTGAGTTTATAGCTTGGCAAAACTATGAGATGTATTTTTAATAAGATTAATTACATGAAAGAAGTGTTGTTGAATGTCAAGAGCATAGAGCGAAGGAGAGCTGAATATTCTGAGAGGAGTCACAGTCACAAAAGTTGAAAGGAAGAAAAAGATTCAACAGCCAAGCAGAGGAAAGGGTAACAGGTATGATCTGATTAGACAGAAAGTGTCATCATAAGATCATTGTTTTAAATTGAGAAGCACATTTAAATCCCTCAATCAGGGTGAACCCTAACAGGTTCTTTGTATAAATTCCTTTACCGGGTAACATAGATTTATTGGTGTTCTAAGTCCTCTTACAAGGCGATTCCTAACAAGTCTTCTATCGAATCCCTTAACTGGGTAGCACTCTTACCAGTGCTTTGTAAGTGTCTAATAGGGTATCTTTATTACTGCAGTAGTGAAGTTGTGGGTTCTGTCCCACTGTGGTTTTTTCCTTCTAACCAAGGGTTTCCACGTACATATGCTGTGTTGACCTGTGTATTGAATTTTTGTTTATGAATGTTGTAATATTCTTTAATTTATGAATAAGTAAGAATATCTATTTAAAAAGAAGTAGAAGAAATTGAAATTATTGATTCACCCCTCCTCTCAGTAACTGGTTAGGATTAACACTCACTGCTTTTGAGTTCCTTGCCTTTGTATACATCTTTAGCTATTTGTTCAGGGTTTAGGCCCTCTCCCGATTGACTTAATTAGAACTTTAGAAATTAATTGACAATGACAAAGACAAAGACAGTCATTTCATCTCTATATTCATAATCACCACAACAAAAAGAAAATAGTGATATTGTTAAAATGGAAACCCTTGCATATTTTATTCCCTTCCCAAAAGCATATTTTATGTTTTACATTTAAAACTAAAGTTAATGATATCTATCATAAATCTAGGATGAGAAAAATATTTCTATTTTTTGTCTTATCTCTCATCATCCTTCCTTTTGGATATGATGTAATTTGTTATCAACTCCTCTCCTTATGGTCATATAAGAATTCATTATAGTTTTTGTGTTGTGTGGATATTATATCCTTTTCTACTTTTAAAAAAAGGCTTGTGCTTCTTAGTCAAGAAGTTTGGGGATGGGTGGGTGATGTAGGAGCATCGAACGGTGTGAAGGCAAACTTGCATCACCCAAAAATATCAATTTTTTAGTATTTGTTTGATGTTTTTGCATCGATGAATACCCATTTGGGCAAGTTAGAAATTCCAACTCTAAGATTTCTACTACAATATTTTTAGGTTAACCCGCTATTTTTGGTAAGTTTTGATTTTAAGGTGAGTAGAGACATAAATTTAAGGGAAGATTGGAATTGGAAAATTAAGCACTTTGACAAAAGAATCAGGTCAAAATCATTCACCATTTGAAAGTTATTAAGATTTTAAGTTTTTGAAAAACCACCGAAAAATCTTCAGAGCCAAGTTTGAGGTACTAAACGGCCTTGTAGGACCTCAAAAACATGGGGATGTGCAGAGCCGGTTCATAGGGTTGTAGTTCACTTAGAGAGCTTTCGGACAGTGAAAATGGTTTGTGAATCAGACACCTGGATCAAAAGTTATGCCTCCCAGAAGTTAGACCATTTTTTGGAAACTGCCCTATATTCGAACCTAGCTCAAATTTAAATTTCAAATTCTCCGTTTTGGCACCCAACCGCCAAATTTTAAAATTCAAATTTGAAATTTTCTCTAAATTGAAAACCAAGTTAATTTGGACCCAACTTCAAGGTTGGAAGGTAGTTTTTGGAAGAGAAGGTTGGATAGTGAAAAAAGAGGTTTTCCAGATTTTATGTAATTTGTATAATGTTATGGCTTATGAGGCATGTAGTTTGATTTTAAGTTTTTAATGTCCATGTAATAGAATCTCTTCAATCAAATAATAGAAATCTATTTTTTTTGTGTTCTTCTGTGTCTTGGGTTTGGCCCTCATCAAGTGGTATCAAAGTGGGTTGTTCCTAAGTGTGAACAAAGCACCGGTTGTGAGGCAGTTTGCACTAGGACTTGTGGTTATGGGTTTGAGTTCAAGATACCTCCAAGAGTGATGCATGTTATGCATAGTGGAAAAAATGCTGGTAGGAAGAATACTCTAGTAGACGAGGGTTATAGAGCCCTCCAGAGATAGATCAATGCTTTACAAAAGGAGTTGAGAAGAGGGTTCAACCTGGGCAAAAGAGAAGAAAATGAAGAGGAAGAAGAGATTGAAGATCCATCCAAGGATGAAGGAGAAGAAGCTGAAGATCGAAATCAAGCTCAGTTGTTAAGGGCCATTCGAAGATAGGAAAAAGACCCAGGATTGAGGTTTCCTATTACTCTAGAAATCTGAACCCAGAAGAGCTTATTGACTAGATGAATGAGATGGAGGAATATTTTGAGTATGAGGAGATAGAGGACCCAGTTCGGGTCAAGTTTTCTAAGACAAAGCTGAAGGGTCATGCTAGTATTTGGTGGAAGGAGGTCCAACAAGAAAGAAATAGGAGAAGAAAGGGAAAGCTCAGTAGGTGGGATCAGATGGTGGAGAATCTCAAGAAACAGTTCATTTTGATGGACTACGAGCTGGATTTGATGAAGAAGTTGCAAGGATTGAGGCAAGGGAGCAAGTCTGTTAAGGAGTACACAGAAGATTCTTATAAAATAATTATTAGAATAGGCCATGCTGAGGCCAACAAGGAAAAGGTTTTCTGTTACCTTAATGGGTTAGGGTCTAGTATTCAAGAGGAGTTAATCCTGGTTAGAATGCCCAATATTGAAGATGCTTCCCAGTTTTCTTTGAGGGTGGAAGAGAAGCTGAATAAGAGATTTGAAAGTAAGCAAAGAGGTTGAAGTCAAGGAGGAAGGGGCAGTGGAAGATCCTTTGGGAATCAAAATGTGGACTAGAGGAAAAATGAATATGTGGGTACTAGCTGAGTTCAGAGGGATGATAGTTTCAACCACCCCTCGAGATCAAAACAATGGAGAACAAAGAAGAAGATGAAGAGGAAGACCCATAGAAGGATTTGGGAGAAGTGGATTTAGAGGAACTTACTTCTAGTGTGGTGAGGAAGGACATCGGGCCTATGAATGTCCACAATGCCAAGGAAGGACAGATAGAAGAGCTCAAGGCCATGCACAGGTTGCACATGTAGATAAAGAAAGTAAGTATGAGCATTCTGATGATGCTGAGAGGGGAGAAACCCTTGTTGTTAGGAGAACCTTTTTAAATTAAGAAAAGGAATTTGATCAGAGGAAGAACCTGGTTCACACATTTCACAATAGATGCAAGTGTGAGGAAAGTGTTGTGATATGATTATTGATAGTGGAAGCACTGATAATCTGGTGTTAAAAGAGATGGTCACAAAATTAAGGCTAAAGAGGGAGAGATATCCACATCCATATCAGATTGCTTGGTTGTGGAATGACCACGAAGTTCTTGTCAATGAGCAATGCTCAGTGAAGTTCAAGATTGACAGCTATTGTGATGAGGTACTCTGCAACATGACATCATACCCATGGATGTATGTCATATGTTGTTGGGGAGGTCATGGCAGTTTGATAGATGTGCTATACATGATGGTAATGCAAACACCTATTCTTTGACAAAGAATGGAGTTCGTCATAAGCTAAAACCCCTAGTGAAGGCGGAAGAAAATGTATGTAGTAGTGCTAGTGTATATTTTGTTGATGGGATAAAATTTCTTGAAGCCATGAAACATGAACACGTGTTATGCTTTAATTCCTAGAATGGATAAAGAAGATAGTAGAGAACTGCCAGTAGAAGTTTCAAGTTTGTTGAATGAGTTTTAGGACATTTTGTTTGATAATTTCCTTGAGGGATTGCCACCAGTAAGGAAGATCAATCATCAAATAGACTTAATCCCTGGAGCCAGTCTACCAAATAAGGCATCTCATAGGATGATTCTTGCTAAGAATGAGGAGTTAAGCAAACAAGTTCAAGAATTGTTGAGAAAAGGATTGATTTGGGAGAGCCCGAGTTCGTGTGCAATAACTCTAGTACTAGCACCAGAGAAGGATGGGGAGTAGAGGATGTGTACTGACTCTAGGGTCATAAACAAGGTAACCATCAAATACAAATTCCCCTTGCCAAGAATATATGACCTTATGGACTACTTGAGTGGAGCACAATATTTCAGGAAGATAGACCTTAAGAATGGGTATCACTAGATTTGAATCAAAGAGGGTGATGAATGGAAACTACCTTCAAGACGAAAGAAGGCTTGTATGAGTGGTTAGTCATGCTGTTTGGGCTAACCAATACATCAAGCACATTCATGTGGCTCATCAATTAGGTACTGAAGGAATTTTTTAGCAAATTTGTTATTGTATATCTAGATGATATTTTGATTTTCAGTAAGACACTAGATGAGAATTTAATGCATATTCATAGTCTTTGAGAAGTTAAGAGAGGAGAAATTTCTAATTAACTTGAAGAAGTGTAGCTTTGTCAAAAGGGAGCTAGTGTACCTAGGGTTTTTTGTCACACTAGAGAGTCCTAAAATTGACCCAAAGAAGGTGAAGGTCATTCAGGAATGGCCTACCCCAAAGACTGTTGTAGAGGTGAGTTCATTGCATGGTCTAGCTAGTTTTTATAGAAAGTTAATTAAGAACTTTAGTAGTTTTTGTGCACTATTGGCTGAAACAATAAGATGGGACATAAAAGAGTTAAAATAGACTACAGGAGCAACTAAAAGTTTTGACATGCTAAAGAAGAAGGTGACAGAGCAACCTCTTTTAGCCCTCCCTTATTTCAATAAGGTGTTTCAGATGTACTGTGATGCCAATGGTAATGCCATTGGAGCTGTTTTGAGCTATGAAGGTAAGCCCACTGCTTATTTCAGTGAGAAGTTAAATGATGCAAATAAAAAGTATTCCATTTAGGATAAAAAAATTCTATGCAATTGTTCAGGCATTGAAGAAAAGGAGGCATTATATATTGTCAAAAGAATTTGTTTTGTATACTGATCATCAAGCATTACAATACTTGAATAACCAGGGAAAATCAAATCAAAGACATTTGAAATGGGTAGAGTTTTTGTAGAGCTATACCTTTTTTTTGAAGCAAAGAAGTGGGAAGTATAACAAAGTTGCAGATGCCTTAAGTAGGAGGCAAACCTCGTTAACAAAATTATAGATTGAAGTGGTCGGGTTCAATGAACTCAAGACCTTGTATCCTAAAGACCCTAATTTTGCAGAGGCTTGGATGGATTGTAAGGAACTTGTTACTCTAAATAAGACGAGGTTGTCAGATTACATGATCCATGATGGTATGTTGTTTAAGGGAAGCCAATTGTGCATCCTAAGGAGTTCCATGAGAGAGAATTTGATCAAAGAGAAGCATAGTGGAGGAATGTCAGGACACTTTAGGCGGGATAAGACCATTTCCATTATCAATGAGCATTATTATTGGCCACAGTTGTCGCAGGACATGAGGAAATTTGTGAAAAGTTGAGTACATTAGATGGCTAAGGGAGTTAGTCAGAATATAGGGCTTTATCAACCATTACCTATACCATCAAGGCCCTAGGAAAACATGAGTATGGATGCTGTTCTTGGTTTTCCAAGGACACAAAGGAAATGATTCAGTATTTGTGGTAGTTGACAACTTTTCAAAGATCACACATTTCATTCCTTGCCAGAAGATCCATCATGCAATTCACATTGTTAATTTATTCTTCAAAGAGGTGGTGAGACTACATGGTCTACCTAAGAGTAGTTTTAGACTGTGATACCAATTTTATTGGATATTTTTGGAAGACATTGTGGAATAAATTGAAGACAAAGTTGAAGTTTAGTTCTGCACACCACCCACAAATTGATGGACAGACTAAAGTAGTAAGTAGGAGCCTAGGTAACCTACTAAGATGCTTAGTATGAGATAAACCCAAGGGATGGGACTTGATCCCACGATAGGGAAAATTTGCTTACAACAATTCTGTGAATAGGAGTATTGGTAGGTCAACATTCCAAATTGTATACAAAGGTAGTCCAAGTACTGCACCAGGATTGAGGAAGATGGACCAAGGAAGTAGGACAAGCACTGAAGCAGAAGACTTTTCAGAGCACATCAAGAATCTACATGAGGAAGTGCAAGAGAAAATCAACAAAATAAACATGCAGTATAAGGCTAAGGTAGATTAGGAGAGGAGGCATAAAGAGTTTCAAGTTGGAGACGAGGTTATGATGTACTTGAGGAAAGAAAGGTTTCTAGTGGGACCCTATAACAAGCTAAAGATGAAGTTTGGTCCTTACATGATTCTGAAGAAGCATGATTAAGGGAATGCATATGATGTAGAGTTGTCAGATGGAAACAATATTTACCTTGTTTTTAACATTGTGAATTTAACAGAATATTGAAAAGGTGGAACAGAGGAGTCTATACTGGAGCAATGTAACATTCTGATACCTACTTCAGAGGAGGAGATTGAAGCAATCTTGAATAGCTGCATAGGAAGGAGTACTAGAAACAAGCACTGGTATGAAGAATATTTGTTGAAGTGGAAAGGAAGACCTGTGGAAAACTCAACATGGTTGATCATTTGGGTTTTCCTCAACCAGCTGAGACATGACAAGGTCACTTCTCAAATTACCCTAGGTGTTTGATGCAGGAGCATCCAATGGTGTCAAGGTTGTCTCGCATCACCCTAAAATATCACTTTTTCTAGTTTCTATTTGATTTTTCTGTATTGTTGGATGCCCATTTGGGCGAATTTGAAATTCCAACTCTCAGATTTCCACTACGGTATTTTTGGGTCAACTTGGTATTTTTAGTAAGTTTTTATTTTAAGGCCGATAGACATAAATTTAAGGGAAGTTTGAAATTGGAAAATTAAGCACTTTGGCAAAAGAATCAAGTCAAAATCATTCACTATGTGAAAGTTATTAAGATTTTAAGTTGTTTAAAAATTGTCAAAAAACCTTTGAAGTCAGGTTTGAGGTACTAAACGGCCCTGTATGGGCCTCAAAAATGTGGGGACAGGCAGAGCCAATCCCTAAGGTCGTAGGTCACTCAGAGAGCTTTCTGACGGTGCAAATGGTTTGTCTATCGGACACCTGGATAAAAAATTATGCCTCTCATGAGTTGGACCATTTTTTGGGAACTGCCCTATTTTTGAACCTAATTCAAATTTGAATTTCAAATTCTTTGTTTTGGCGCCCAACGGCCAAATTTAGAAATTCAAATTTCAAATTTTGGCTCTAAAGCAAAAAAATAGGTTATTTTGGACCCAACTTCAAGGCTGGAAAGCAGTTTTTGGGAGAGAAGGTTGGATAGTGAAAAAAAGGGTTTTCTAGAGTTTATGTAATTTGTATAGCGTTATGGCATGTGAAGCATGTAGTTTTATTTTAAGTTTGTAATGTCCATGGAATAGAATCTCTTCAATCAGATAATAGAAATCTCTTTTTGTTGTGTTCTTCTGTGTCTTGAGTTTGGCCCTCATCAGTTGGTAGCTTCTATTCTCTTTGAAACAAGCTCCTTGAATTAATCTACTCTCTCAAAACTATCAGCTACCTCCTAACAATACAAATCTCTATATTTAATTGATATTAGTTTTTATTTCTACATTATAATATTTTGTTTTGAATTTTAATTTGTTATAAAAACTATTCAATTACATATTTATAATATATCTTAATACATATGCTGTATTTTTCAAAGTAATATATTCTGATGAAACTTCTTGAATTAAAAACATTTCCAACTTTATTCATTTAACTAAATAATACCATTAATAAAGAAATATTAAATTATTATACATAATTATCAAAGAGTTATATATTCCGATAAGTACAATCAGACTGGATGTTAAATAATCAATAATAATTTTATATTTCATCTACATAAAAAAATGATAAACAATTATTAAAAATAACCTTTAAAATTATATATATATATTTCCTCCTGGATATTGTTTTCTGCATACTGAATGGATGCAAATGGTGCTTAATTGACAGATGAAGATGAGCTAAGATTCAGAGGAAAAATTGTGAATGCCATCGGTCGCTTAATTCCACCGAGACTAAGGTTTCCTTACAATTCAATGCAAAAAGCAACAACACTCAATTGGCTGGTAAACCTACCTCTCCTCCCTTCTACTTTTGAAACAGTTTGTTGTACTATCTTGCATATTTGAATGACATACTTCCGATATATTGCTGGCAGGAAAAAGCATCCACCATCAAAGGCCTCCACATTGCAAATTTGTACGAAGTAGCAGGCAATGAAAAAACTGTACTTTGCCAGTCTTTATATAACTTCAGGTTGAAGGGATTTGAAGATGAAGTATCCACACTCGAATTTTTATAAGGCAATTCACTAGAAAGATTAAATAATGCACTCCTGTATCTCACCTGTGCACCAGCACCAACTGCAGCCGAAATCATGGTGAGCACTTTTGTGTTTAGACTTTGCTCTTCCTTTCGAGAAATTTTTTTCTGTGACAGCAAGTCGTTTTTGTTCAATTTACATTTGGAAGTTAAAAAAACTTTTGTTCCTGAAGTAAAACTATTATGTGTTGTTTATTATCATCTACAGATTGAAGATGCATTCTCCCAAGGACCAACGTTCAACATTATGATATTATTAATTAGGTACACAATACCTGATAGATTCATGGACAATAATTTGATGGACATAGCCAGAGATTTCCATAGAAATTGGGGAGGAAACACTCGCATGGTTTTCCACTCACAAATGTATACAATTATAGAGTTATCAAGAGCCTGAAGCCACCAAGGTTCAGCATGCTTCATCGAACAAAATGCATATGACATAAGAGTTTCATGTCTCCATTGCATTATCAGTAGGTATTTGCAATACTGATCATTATATGTAGCTTAATATTTCATAACTGGTGCAACATACAATTTATGCACTCATTTTCTGTCATTTGCAACATGTTATATTTATGTATAGATAAAAGATATTATTATATTTATATTAAGTATTTTTAAATAAAAAATTTAAATTATATTATAGCTTTTTGATAGAGTTTATGTATAATTGTTAAAGAATATTTATGAATTTGAAAAATATTCAAATAAAAGTTTTTTGAAGGGGAAATGTCTGAAGTTATGAATTAGTGAATTTATATTTTAGGAACTCATTTCTAATATGAACATTCAACAATATTATTTAAAAATTTGAATCTTGATAACAAAAATCATAACACCCTCACATTATATCATTACTAATAAAATATCTTTCATTTTAAAAAATGTACAAATAATTATTTCTACAATTCAAAATTCTAATTTAATTTTTGATTTAATATTAATTGCCACCCTCTTGTTAAAAATACATAATTTATAGGATTGCAATCATATAAGATTTCTGTGAGACGATATCTCTTTGAGGCATTTCTGTCAACAGTTAACGTGGCCTGTCTATGCTTCCATATATTGCACACATTTCTTTTAGGGCATGTGCAACTGTGTAACATTTGGAAATAATGTTTTATGACTAGATGAATGTCTATGCATGTCAGAAACTTTTGGTCTTCGGATTCAATCAAAGCTTTTAAAATTATAGTTTTTAATTTTTATTTTGACAGTTGATCATTTTGACCTTTTTTTTTTTTGGCAACATGATGATATAGAGAGTTTGAGTCTTAAGTTAATATTTTCTTGGACTAAGAGATAAGAATTGAAGAGTATACATTCCACCAAAATCAAATAGACAAAGATCCCAGCCTCAGCCCTTATTTATTATATCTTTGATAGTTTGAACCTTGGTGGATAGGATAATCAAAGAATAGCTATCACCCTTCCAATTGTTACCTAATTAAATCATAGCATTTTGCTTTCTAGTGTCTCTTATTTATTGTTGTATATTAAAAATAAAAAAATATTAGTCTAATCAAAATATTTAAATGAATTATGAACATAGAAGATTTGTGTTAGTATTATTTTGTTCCATAAACTATAGTCATATGGAGCATTCCACACACACAACAATATTTTCAAAGTTGAGATAAGTTGAAAATGATTCCATATATAAAAGAGCTAATAATAAAAACCTCACCTAAATATAAATTATTTCTATGTATTAGAGTACTATCTAGTTATGATATAAGATTTTTATAATTCATAATTTAAATTTGACATATTTCTGAATTCAATTGTTAATTCTTCATCCACATTTCAAATCACATTATGATCTTTCAGCATAATACAAATGAATACCGAAAAATAATGTAAATTTAATCAAATAACTATTAAATACATACGATACAATACTATATAGAAACCATAGAATAGATAGCATACAATACCGCAAAAGACTATAGATTTAGATTCGTGTACAAACCTCGATCCTTTTCTTCTTTGTCTAGCCTCACATTATAGTTGATTAGTGGCAATAGATAGGTACCACTATATCTCTATTTCGTATTTGATATTTTAGTTACCATTCAAATTGAATAAATAATTGATCCTTGCTTATCTCTGTTACCCTTTAAAGTGGACCATTGGAATTCAACTTGTACCAGCCATAGGTTGCTGGACTCAACTGAATAGATTTTTTTTTTAACTGAATAGATCTTTGCTTCTTCTTAGGAATCGTCTCCACCCAACCCATTAATGAGGGACGTGTATAAATTTTTAAATACGTGTGTATATTATAATAATTTGCTAATAAGCTTTTCTATGTAAGGAAACCTTCTATTAAGACAGAATCTCACGTCAGAGATAGACTCATGCGTAAAACCATTTTTAGATAGTTGTTCACTGTTACACTTAGAAACATAATGAGATCCATCTGCTCTAATTAGAAACCAATTATCCTCACATACTCAAAATGTGTGGACGTCGTGGAGAGTTGTACCCACAGGTGGCCACCATATTAGTCAGTATTTATTAAATATCTACTACACTTACCAAATTAATGTCTTTTATGAGGTATTGTTGTTCTATAATTTAATATAAGTACTAAATATATTATATATAATTTTAGTTTAAAAGATCAAATGTAAAGGGTGTTAATTCATTATAAGAAGTTTGAAGTTGTTTGTTTTCAAATTTTTTTATAAATTATTTTGTACTTTAAAGGGATTTCATATGCACTATCATTCATCCTTTCAGAGAGAAAACTATACGGAGGAAGGACCAACAAGAAGATGCAATTTTAGTTTAACACTAGGCACACTTTCAAATTGTTAACAGTACATCCAAAATCAATTTGACATCTTTCTCAAGCAGATTTACCATCCTCATGTGCATTGGAAAATTGAGATCTAACATTTTGTAAGGGTGTGGACGCTAGCCATTTGCATCACATCTACCAACTTTCAGGTGCTAGGGTTTGAAGAACAAAAATTATTGGTAGGTTGCAAGATGTAGGCTACTTGATCACTAAGATAACCTCTATTGTCTTGAGCTAACAATAATAATATATATGAATAACTTTCTAATTTATTACATTATATTTGCATTGTAGAACTCAAGCTGATTTCCATAAGAAAGATTTCTTGTTCAATTTTGTCGTCATTTAAGAAGTTTAAGTATACCATATGCATTGCAGAAGATATTATATGTAAACTAACAATCTAAGATCAATACATTCCAAAATGGCCAAAACTATTTAAAAACAAACAAAATGGATATTAGGCCAATTTGTTGATAGTCTCGTCTTGATGCATTCTACATTTCTAGGAGATGTGACATTGTTGTTACATAGAATATCTACCTATATTATATTTCTATTCTAGGACTTGAAACCTTAAATTCATCGTTAAGACAATATGTTGTAGAATCCTAAATTGCTAGGAGATATTATTTAGCCGATATGCTATTTGTTTAAACTTTTGAAGCTAAAATATTTTCTAACATTGGAAAATTGTCTCATGCAACTGAAAAGTTGTCCAATTCCATAGCTGGAATTGGACAACTTGTCGACCTCGAGAGCTTGGAGCAATTGTGTGTTTCTATTCTCGGAATGTTGTCTGTTGCTTGAATGCTATCACACGCTGCTAGGAATTTTTCATTGAGGCTTGGACTTGGTACTGTAATCACCTAAAACTAGACAAATACAATTTGATGATAATTCAAAGTAAATTGAGTGAAATCAAAGCAAATCAAGGACATAATTGAATCAATTGAATCACAATGCATAATTAGCCAATCAAAACGAAAATCAAATCCTAATTCAAGATAAATCAAAATTGAGATCATTTTAATCAAATGCAATCAAATCAAAATACAATTAATTCAATTAATTGTATAGTCTTGGATTAAATTAAATTCAACCCATTCAAGGGGTACATGGCTAAAATAAATCAATTAAATCAATTAATAAAAATCAATTACTCTCAACAAACCAAAAGGAGAGGAAAATCAATCAACCAATGATATTAAAAGAAAGACACTCACATGGATCAAGCCAAAATTGAATCTCAATCACTCAAAGTGAAAGAGAATCTTAGCTATCCATCTTGTCTACTTGTCCTAAGCTTTGAGGACACAAACTTTGCTTTGTCTTCAAAGGGTGGAACCAAAGACCCCAACTCAACCATGATCAAATGCAACTACACCCCCTCACCTTGGGAAATCTATAAAAGGAAAGCTAAAATCTTTCATTATTCATCAACCACCTATCTGAGAATTGCATCAGACCTCTTGCAATTTGAATTTAGAAAGCATTTTGAGAGCAATTTTAGTATTTTATCTTGATAATTGTGAGCTTTAGCATTAGCATTGTTTTATCATCATCATTCTCATACTAGGACTGTCATTAGTGAGAGCTTGCTGAGAGCTTCTTCATTATTCATTCTAGTTAGAGAGCCATAGGATGCTCAATTAGCCATTGATATTGTTAAATAGTTGCTCAATTGTGGTTGTATTTAGTTATTATTTCACTTATTGTTGATGATTAACACTAACCCTATGAAGGTACATTTATTTGTATACAAAATGGCGCCCACCGTGGGGCAATAAGCCTCATTTCATCAATTTTATCATTTAGATCAACTTTTGTATGCTTGTATTTGCTATTTTCTGTGGAATTTTTGTAGGAAATAGGTAAAGTGTTGCCTATAGTCAATTCAGTCACACCTGCAACAAATTTGATGATGCTTACAAGCTCTGTATCGATGCCTATTTGCTAATCATTCACGCCTAGTCGATACTTTCTACTTCTATCTTAAACTTTCTATTATTGCCTCGAAGGAAAGCATTCAAGCCTTTGCGATAAAGTGTCCCTGCCTTTGCCTGAAATAGTCAGGCTTACGAGCTGAGAAGTGTCGCGGATTGATAATCTGTTATCGCCTGTTGTAAAGCTTTGCTCCGCAATTGGTTGAATCACTCACGCCTGCGATCTTTTATCTTACGCTTTGCATTAATTTGTTATTCCTTTGAGTTAATTCATTGTCTCTTTGACTGTTATTAATCACGCTTTGAAATAATTTTCTTATGCCTGATAAAGTTTCTGTGTCGCCTGGTACACTGTTAAGTGTCGCCTAATAATAGTAAAGTCATGCTTACGAGCAATTTACTGTCGCGTATTTGCTGGACAATGTCGCTTAAGGTTTTCTATCTTAATTTGATTTTAGATCAATAAATTCATTTATCTAACTCTCTATTTTCATGTTTTGACAGTAAATGAATAGACACCAGAAGGTACAGAAGGCAGAACGGAGGTTTAACCAAGAAGAGAAAGCACTTGTTAAAAAGATCAAAAGGGAGAATCAAGCACACATCAAAGCCATTTTAGAATCAACGCAAGAAGAAGACAATCAGGTATACCAAAAATACCTTGCTATAATTGAAGCTTACAAAAGTAAATTTATCTCTTTAAATTGGATTTTCAGTACTTGATTTCAAGTTTTTGTTTGGAAATTTGCAAATTAGAGTGCTCAAATTCATTACTTAAATCATTGTGTTGTCAATTTCGATTTTGGTTTCCCCTCATTTTGAGTGTTTGTGCTGACTAACTTGCTGGAGGACAAGCACATGGGAAGGAGCTATTGCTAAGGTGAGTAAAATACAATGAAAAACACTCAAAAATGTCCCTAACTTCGATTAGCTATGAATGAGGTAAGCCTAAACTAGTCAATTCTTCCTTAGCTTGTGGAATTTGGTGCTTTTCAAATCTAGTAATTAAAAATAGAAAATGAACCTCAACACTTCAATTTTTTAAGAATTTCCTTGTCAAGAGATTGGGAAAGAACCATTTCGTGTTTGAGTGTTTAGAACAAAGGAAGGCAATAGGGATATGCTCTTCACTTTTTAAGTGAATCAAACTCCCAAACTTTTCCTACTAAGTTCATTTCTTGCTTTTCATGAACATGCTAGAGATTTAGAGGGCTTGCCTCCTGAGTTTGCCTTAGCAAGGCCAGTGAGAGGGACAACCCAAGTCGGACACACTTGCTTTTACCACGAGAATCCAACCCACTTTAAAATAAAATGCATGCATCCTTAATGGGGTGTGTGACAAACAAATTTTGATTTTTCAACCTTCCTCTAGTACTCCTCACGGATTACACGAAATCGTACTTTGGTGCGTGTGGGAAGCCCCTTAATTGGGAGATGACAGATTAAAGTCTATTTGAACGGAATCCATATTACAAACCTTGATAAAGTAGCAAAGACCACCTTTTTAGAGCCATGTTTACAAACCAAATTTTGTGCTAAGGTAGGTGCTTGAAGTGTCTTCTTGTGAAAAACCCGCGATAACATTCTACAAATCAAACATTTTTGTGTTTAAGGGGTTAAAAGAGACAAGTGAATGTGTGTTTTTTGCGTTTGAAATACATATACAAGTGAGAGATATCCATTGGAAATCATCTTATATTTTAAATCTCTTCAATAATAAAATCAACAACTCTCATATCAAGGAGTAAATTCAAAATGAACCTTTGTTGGATGCCAGTTTCCACACTATCTCATACATATAGGGCTGCATTACTAGGCGATAGAACCCTTTTTCTAAATCAAAGACAAGAAGTTGAGTACCAAAGCGATTTTCGAGACCCTAATCAAGAGGAAATCTTTACAAATCTGTTTGAACCAAGACTTGAAGATATGGCAGATAGAAATTAAAATTATCAAAACCACAATACCAATCACGCCAACCATGATCCTAAGGAGACAATGGAAGAAAGAGTTGAGAGAACTGCCCAAGACTTAGATTTTCTAGAGGTTATGGAGAAGTTGATAGATAGGGATAGGGAGAACTTTTCTTAAATCTAGCCCAAAAGGGAGTCAAGCTTCCTCATGACTTTGACATAGACCAACTTAAGAAATACCAGCAGCAAGATGACCCTATTAATGTTATGACTAGGCAGATTAAGGCCTTCCAAGAGAAAATTGATACCCTAAAGAAGGTGGCTGAACCTAAGGCCTTCTCCATTGAAGCTTTGTGTCTGTTTCCTTTCGAAAAAATCTTAGCTATGGTGTCCTTTCCTTTCAATACCGTGTTTCCTAAATATGATAAGTACATGGGTAAAACAGACCCACAGAATCACTTAAGAGAGTTTTGCACCCTAAGTATAGAGTTCATGCACAATGATACTTATCTAATGAGACTCTTCCCTAGAAGCTTAGGAGGACCCGCAATTGAGTGGTTTTCAAAACTACCACAAGGAATCAAGACTTTTGAGGAGTTGGCCTCAAAGTTTATAACCCATTACTCTTACAACATTGAGCATGAGATCACGATGCTCAAGCTATGCGATACCAAACAAAAAGATGGAGAGGGCCTTTTTAGGATTCTTACAAAGGTGGAGGGTCATTTTTGCAAGGTACCCACGAACTATTCCAGAGAAAGAGAAGATGGAGATTTTCACCAATAACTTGACCGCTGAAATGAATTATCGATTACAACTTCAATGTCCTCCAACATTTGAAAAACTTATTGAAAATGGAGTTAAGATTGAAGATGTTTTGGTTAAAAGAGGTGAGATTAAATTATTTAAAGACAATAAATCCAACAACAATAACAACAACAACAACAATGGCAATAACAATAATTATGTTCCTAAATATTTCAATAATCAAGGGTTCAACAATCACAATGATAAATCAAAATCATGGAATAAAAATAACAATAAAAATCTTGTGAATGATGGGGTTGTGGAGTCACACAACTTGAAGTCTACCCCTTTTATTATACCCTATGGAGCGAATTCCTCAAACAATGTTAATCAAGCAAGCAAAGCTCCATATAATTCCAACAATTCTAACAACAACAATTCCAATACTTCCAACAATAAGACTTGGGATAAGTCAAAATCAAACTCCAATTATAATAAAATGAAATTCACCTACTTGGGTGAACCTTTGGAGAATGTACTAAGAACCTTGTTGGCTGGTCAAGTCATCACGTTACCTAAGGTATCAAGTTATGAACCTCAAGTCAAGCCATATTGGTGGAATGAATCTCATCATTGTGAATACCATCGAAAAAGAGGTCATCCAACCAATGAATGCATGAAATTGAAGCACTTAGTGCAAGATTTAATTGATAATAACACCATCAAAATTGAAGGACCTCAAAACAATGGGGACCACGCGACCTACAAGAACCCCTTTTTGAATCATGAAAAGGGTGAGTCATCCAATACGAATCAAAATCAAAATAAGGGTAATGAGAAAGTAAACTTTGCTCATACTTATGACAATATGATAAACACTCTAAGTGACTTGAAGATCAAAGCATAAATGCTATCATAATAAAAGGCAAGTCAAGAGAAGAATCAACAAATGTAGTCACTAGGGGGCAAGCATAAAAAATTGTCATACCTAATAATGCTCCAAGAGTGGTGATATCAAACCAAGCTTCCACATCATCATCAAAGAAATACAACTTGGTTGATCAATTGCAAAGAACTCCCACTCAAATTTCTATTCTTGAGCTGCTCAAACAATCACCAATCCATAAGGATATCTTGGAAAAAGCCTTGTTGGAAACAAATGTACCTCTAAATTTGGAGGTGGATAAATTCCAAAACATGGTGGGACACTTAATCACACCTCATTGCCTATCATTTTTCGAACAAGATGACATGTCTCTCAATCATCCCCAAAATCTGCCCTTACACATAGAAGTGTTAATTCACAAGCATAGGGTGAAAAGAGTCCTTATAGATGGAGGTGCTGGCCTAAATATTTGTACCCTTAGCTTGGTAAAAGCCTTAGGATTTTATGAGGAGGCTATTGACCCAAAGAAAAAGATAACCATAAAAGCCTACGATGATGAAGAAAGAGCGTCAAGAGGAGTCATAGTCTTACCCATAAGAGTTGGTCCTATGCAAAAAGAGACCATATGCCAAGTATTGGATCTAAAGTTGACTTACAATATTCTTTTAGGAAGGCCATGGATCCATGAAATGTAGGTTGTTCCTTCAACTTATCATCAATGCTTAAAATTTCCATATCAAGGACAAGAAGTAATGGTAAGTGGAGACCTCAATCCCTTCCAATATTGTAATAATGTCAAACCTATAAATGACTCATTAGTTCCACACAATACTGAAGGGTCTATGCCTAATCAAATGGAACAAGGTCAAAGTTCTAAAGACACCCCTTGGCTGAAAGGAAAAGAAAAGATGGAAGAAGAAATTGTTGTCAAGGAAATTCCAAAACTCGTTAACCAAACTACATCGACTGAAGGAAAAGAGAAGGTTAATGAGAATAACATTTTTAGTGAAGAAGAAAAAGAAGAATCTACCAAGGCTATCACAAGATACCTTAAAGAAACACAAGAAGTAAAAGAAGACTCTACTAAAGATGTTCAAAGATATACCAAAGAAGCCCATTATCAAAAGATGGACAAAATGATGCAAAACTTTGATAAGCAATGCAAGATTAAACAACGAGTAGGTGAATACTCCTTATCTATGATGGACTTACCCTTATCACCAAAGTCCTTTGGAAAACCTCCAAATCTGCCTCATAGGTATAATGATAACTTTGTGAGAGCAAGTACATCATTCGCATTGGATGAAGAAGACAATGAAATTTTGAATTGGCTATATAAAGATGAAGAATCAAGTACCCACATTAAACATATTCAAAATCCAATCGTTCCCACACATCAATATGGGAAAGGATTTGCAATCATGCAAAAGATGGGTTATGAAGGTCAAGGACCTTTAGGCACAAGAAATGAAGGGCTAATTGAACCCCTAGAATCCACATGGCGAGATTCCAAGCAAAAAATAGGTTTAGGATACCTTGAAGAAGGATACACACAAAAACATTATCCCAAGCTATATGATCAAATACTCCAATTGGAATCTCATAGTGATGAGGATTCTAATGAATGGGAATGGGAGACTCTATCTGATGAGTCATGTCAAGATAAGGGCATTGATGTTATTCACACCTATACCTCTAATAAACATAAAGAACTGATGGTAGAATCAACTCCAAATCAAGCATCTAGTTCTAGCCAAGTGATTCAAAATGATGTGCCAAGCATAGAAATCAAAATAAATCAATGGGTAGGTGAGCCATATGTTCCTTCTTGGAGACCTACCATGGAAGAATCAAATGCTAGGTTTAATCCGCATGATTTTTATCCAACAGAAACCATAGTGGAGTCTACTGAGGAGAATTTTGATTCTTCTTCTTTAGAACATTTTGAGCAAGCCCATGTCCGAGATCTTCAAGATACAATGTATGAACCTTCCAACAATGAGATAAACACTTTAAACCCAATTGAGACAAACCCAAGTGTTGACCCATTAACTCTCATTTGGTCGGACCTAATCAAATGGGATGCCATTGAACCTGATACCTT
The DNA here is from genome assembly GCA_027943335.1 of Chamaecyparis obtusa. NCBI lineage: Eukaryota > Viridiplantae > Streptophyta > Pinopsida > Cupressales > Cupressaceae > Chamaecyparis > Chamaecyparis obtusa. Next base: position 195,338 of record BSBK01009650.1, read on the forward strand.
GCCAACTTTTTTGAATGACAACACGTTGTCCTAATACCTCAACGCAGTTGAACCTTCTTCTACCAAGGACTATCAAGAAGAAATGATCAAAGGGAGCATCCAAACTCTTAATCTGAGAAAAAATGAAAAAAATAAAAGAAAGAGAAAAGGAAAAGAATCGAGTGTTGAAAACCGCTTTGTGGAAACATTAGATCAAAAACAAAGAAAAAAAGAAATAAAGGATGTTTCTAAAGGTGAAAACCCAACTAAGGCACCTATAGAAGGGAGTTTAGATGTTCTACTAGATCACTATGAGGAAAGGTCTTCAATTCTAATTGAGCCAATGGAAAAGATAAACATTGGATCAGAAACAGAACCAAAGATCATTCATTTAGCATCATCCCTATCAAGTGAAGAAACAACATAAGTCATCAAGTTCTTTAAAGAAAAGCAAGTTAACTTCACATGGTCTTATGATGATATGCTAGGTTTAGACCCAAATTTGATAATGCATCATCTCAATATAAAAGGAGCTAAACTAGTCAAGCAGAAACTAAGGAAAATGCATCCTCATATAGCCTTATTGGTCAAAGTGGAGCTAGAGAAACTATTAAAGATGGGGTTTATAAGAGCCATTGATTATGCACAATGGATCTCCAATATAGTGCCAGTATCTAAAGTGGATAAATCCATCAGAATCTACACGGATTTTAGGGATTTCAACTTAACATGTCCTAAAGATGACTTCCCACTACCAAGCATTGATGCCATTGTAGACCTAACAGTGGGGCACTCCATGTTTTCACTTATGGATGGATTTAGTGGCTATAATCAGATCAAAATAGCACCCGAAGACCAAGATAAAACTGCTTTTACATGTGCATGGGGCACATTTTGTTGGAATGTCATGCCTTTTGGCTTGAAAAATGTTGGAGCAACCTATCAAAGAGCAATGACTACAATATTCCATGACATGATGCATAAGTTCATGGAAGATTATGTGGACGACATACTAGCTAAGTCACATTCAAGAAAAGAACATCTTCCCATTTTGGCAAAAATCTTTGAAAGGTTAGAAGAATTCAAAGTAAGACTTAACCCAAAGAAATGTGCTTTTGGAGTCCAATCTAGCAAACTCTTAGGTTACATTGTGTCAGCAAAAGGAATAGAGGTTGACCCCGCTAAACTGAAGGCCATAATGGAAATGGAAGCACTTAAAACTGTTAGTCAGATGAGGTCTTTACAAGGAAGGATACAATCCATTAGAAGGTTCATCTCTCAATTAGCAGAAAAATGTCACAATTTCAATCAACTCTTGCATAAAGATACAACCTTAAAATGGGATACCAAGTGTGAAGAGGATTTCAATTTATTAAAGAAATACCTTATGAATCCACCAATATTGATGCCACCTATAAGAGGCAATCCTTTAATCTTGTACATTTCAACAATAGAAAATTCATTGGGGGCACTCTTAGCACAAGAGGATGAAAATGGAAAAGAAAAATAAATCTACTACATTAGTAGAACCTTAGTCAAATATGAGCTGAATTATACCTTCATGGAAAGGGCATGCTTGGCTGTAGTTTTTGCTTCACAAAAATTACGCCATTATATGCTAGCCCACAAAATAAGACTCATTGCTAAGATTGACCCTTTGAAGTATCTACTAAGCAAAACAACATTAAATGGAAGGTTGGCAAAGTGGGTGATGATCCTAAGAGAATTTGATATAGAATATGTTGACAGAAAAGCAATTAAAGGACAAGTCATTGCAGACCAATTAGCAGAAGCACCACTTCATGATGATCATCCTATACAAGTTGAATTCCTGGATTCGGAGATTGTAAATGTTGAGGCAAAAACATGGCAACTTTATTTTGATGGTTCTTACACTCACCATGGCTCAGGAGTAGGCATACTTCTCATCACGCCTCAAGGCTCCACCATCCCTAAGTCATACAAATTGCTATTTCCATGTACAAACAATATAGTAGAATATGAAGCCTTGGTTATTGGAATCAAATTGGCATTAGAATGGAAAGTGACAGAATTAAAGGTCTATGGAGACTCACAATTAGTCATAAACCAAGTCAATGAAGAATATCAGACTAAAGATGACAAATTGGTACCTTAGAAAACAATGGTGGATAATCTCAAGAAGCATTTCATTATCATTACATTTGAACAAGTGTCGAGAGAAAAGAATAAAGCAGCGGATGCAATGGCAACTTTGGCCTCACTTTTGCATATTCTTGATCAGAGTGCTAGATATGAGGTCCTGGTAGAAGAAGCAACTCAACCCGCGTATGATCCAACCCATCCTTATACCATTTTCCTACTTACTACAATCGAATCACCTCAGTATGGACCAATTTACACCTATTTGAAAGACCAAACCCTTCTTATCGACCAAACAAGAAACCAAAAGAAAAGCTTCATTTGACAAGCCTTCAAATACACTATAATTTCTGAAACATTGTATCAAAAAAGTCTTGACGGAATGCTCCTTAGGTGTTTAGAAGAGGAAGAATCAAACTTAGCCTTACAAGAAATTCACGAAGGAATTTGTGGATCACACTCAAATGGATTATCTTTAGCTAAGAAACTTCTTAGGATAGGATATTTTTGGCCTACTATGGAAAAAGATTCTTGTAATTTTGCAAAAACTTGTAAGAAATGTCAATTTCACAGAAATTTGATATATGCACTAGTGCAAGAACTTCATCCAATGACCACACCTTCGCCATTCTATCAGTGGGGTCTAGATCTAATAGGAATGATTCATCCACCATCTTCGAATGGGCATAAATTCATCATAATGGCCACGAAATATTTTACTAAGTGGGTGGAAGTTGTACCCCTATCAACTTCAATAGGCAAACAGATATCCTTGTTTATCTTAAATCATATAATTTGTAGATATGGCGTACCTCATGCCATCATAACAGATAACACAAGGCATTTCAAGAACAAAGATATAACGGAATTGTGCACCAAATTCCATATGATACATCATTCATCTTCAATTTATTACTCTCAAGGTAATAGACAAGTCAACAAACAAAAATATCTTGAAAATATTGAAGAGAACAGTGGATAATTCTGGTAGAGATTGGCATATCAAGATAAACCCGACCTTGTGGGCTTATAGGACAAGCATAAGGATGCCAACAAGGGCTACACCCTTCTCCTTAGTCTTTGGAACAGAGGCAGTTTTGCCTTTGGAGATAGAACTTCCATCCTTGAGGGTATCTATGCATGGTTTGATAAATGAAGAAGACTATAGGGTTGCTAGACTACAAGAACTAGAACTCTTGGATGAAAAACAGAAAGAGGACTTTGATCACTTAAAGGTATACCAGAATAGAATGTCAAGATCTTATAATAAACACGTCAAGCCAAGGACGTTCCAAATAGGTGATCTAGTGTTGAGAGAAAATCCCAAGAACCAAGCAGAAAGAGAGAAGAAAGGAAAGTGGGAAGCCAACTGGTTAGGACCATTTCTCATTGTTGAAGATTTTGAGACTGGCAGATACAAGCTATCAGATTGTGATGGGGAAGAACTAAAAGAACCTATAAATAGCATACATCTTAAGAGGTTCTATATATGAGGTAGATGAAAGAGTATAAAGAGTATTAGATGGAGAGCATCATATTTATTGTACATAGTTCACAAGAGATCTTGAAAATACCAAAAATATTTTAAAATTTAAAAAATAAAAAACAGTGGAAAATCAAGCATGAAAAAAAAAAATCAAAAAAATCAAAAACAAGAAAAGTGCCTTGGTGAAAACCTAGCAAATAGGCACCTTGGTAGCAAAAAAAAGAGAAAAAGCTTAAAAATAGAAAAAAGAGCTTGATCCATTCAATCGGCGAAAACCTGGTAAATAGGAGTCATTGAAAGTCCAAGTCAGTTACATGCTTAGAAGGTCACCCTGTTAATATTGCATTCGCCAACATTTGTATATATTGCATAATAAAACCCCACAGTTGCATTTGCAAGTACCCTACGGTTTTGGTCATCTAATAAAAAATTGTCCTAAGTCCCATAAATGAAATCAATATCAAACTGGGGGCAATCTACTCTCAAGGAGCAAGGATTCATCAACAAGCTTTATTCAATTAGAAAATCAATTCATCACACTTAGAAACACTTAATCAAATCTACATCTCAATCCAATGTGAGCCTAAAATGAAAATTTGATCCAAGAACTTCAATGATCTTACCTTTATCAAGATTAAAAGTATGAAATGGATGGAACTACACTTGAACTATGGATTTGAAAAACATGGCCAAAATTTTTCTAAGTGTTGACTCAATTGATGGAATCATTTCTTTTTAGCAAATCGATGAAAGTTTTAGACTAGATGAGCTATGATGAAAGGATGATATTTTTCTTGATTTTTGAATGACTGTCTTAAAATCAAAGTTTTAAATCATGTAATTTGTCTAAGGACATGATCATCAAAGAATCATCGAGGACTTGTACATATGATCAAACGAAGATTTCTGCTTGTTTACGCAACTGGATACATTGGCTATTTTGATCTTCAATATCATAATACCAACATCCACTTGCAACATAGAATCCGACAAAATCAGTATTCGCACTCTCATGATTGGCTTCAATCAGTGATAGTCATACCGAAGAGACCGACGGGAAAGAAAAGAAAGAGGCAAAAAGTATTCATATCATCATGGTTGAACTAGTGATGGTTGTACTCAAAATGGGATTCTGAAACACTCAATGATGATTATAAGCTCTAAATCTTAAATAATGACAGTTAGCTACATACATGTTCGATTAAGTGCATTGTATATATATTTTTTATCTTTCTTAGCTCAAATTGCAAGAGGAACAATGAAATGAGGAGGGTTCAATTCAAACATCATGATTCTTGATTCAAAAACAACAAAAATGAGATTATCTTTTGCATACATGCATAGCATTAATCATTAATCATTATACATAAATAGACAGAAAACAAAAGAAGCATCATTATTCATACATCATTTGCATACATGTAGTTCAGGATAGTATTGCATACATTTGAAAAAAAAACAAAAAAAAAAACATAGGATCATTCATATCCATATGATCATAAAACAAATTGCATCCATACATGGAAAAATAGAAACCATCTCATAAGCATCCATACATCAATGCATTCATCTATCTATATCATAGAAATAAGATACGTTGCATCCATAGCATAACCAAAAGTAAATGCATCATAAACATCATATAGCTGCATGTAAAGATAATCTCATAAACCAACTCATTAATGAGAACGATGAAATAAATCATCATATATCATCAAAAAAAAGTGTCCATCGACAGATCTAGTACATCAAGTATATCAAGATACATCCTCATGAAAGTGGTACATCACAAGTTCCGATCAATGAAATAACATGAAATGGGCAACAAGAGGACATCAATGTTGAATCAATCTATCAATAATCAATCATGATCCTGTAGCACTAGAACCATCTGGACCTCTACCATCCTGTGAGGGAGGAGCCTGAGAAGTGCTCACTCCATCCTATCTTTGAATCATCGCTGACATAAACTGTTGCATCAAGGTAGAAACTTGATCTAAACACCTAACAATAGTGGATATATCTACCCTCATAGACTGCACCTCCCGCACTATAGCATCTTGTGAACCCTGTCCCTGATCCTATGGCTGATGAACCTGTGGAGGCACCTGCTATGTCGGAACCTGATCCTGCTGAGCACCATCATCCTGTTGTGCCAAGGCAACCCTCTGTAACTGTACCAAAGGATCCAATCCACCAGGAAAATGCCTAGTGGCATCAACATGGGATTGTCTCTGTCATCTTTGATGTCTCTGAGCTCGATCCTGTCTCACTGTTGCCCTAGGAGGAACCATTGGGACTGCATCAACCTGTCTATCTCTGGCTCCATCTCGGCCATGTCCATCCCTTCCCTATCCTTTTCCTCGTCCTCTCCTATGTCTACCATGACCGCCACCATCATGCTATCCAGGAATAGGCTCAGTTGGATCTGTAAAATGAATAAACCTATTTTGAGCCCACCAATCAACATACTCATGGGACATGCCGGCATTGGCCATCCCTGGTAACATCTCCCATCTGCAAAAAGGCATACCAGCAATCTAACTCAAAACAAACTAATAATCAGTACATGGGCCCCACAAAGATCTCTCAGCCTGTATTCGAGCATATAATGCATTGCCCAAAGGCATCTCCTGTATCCTACCATACTTCCTGGAAACACAATCAAAATAGAACCACTCTATCACAGTATCATACCTGCCAATCATCCAACGTGGACAAAACATATATGGTAACTCATCGTCATCCTCCCACCAACCCTCACACCCAAGATAGGGGCGCCATATAACAATATCCATATCATCTATCTACTGTCTCCAATAATCCAAGTGACCTAAATGGTGCTGAATCACCATTCTAGTATACAAATAAGCATATGGAAATCCACGAGGTCGTCTCCTATCAGAAATAGGCCTGGTAATAGGGAGGTGCTCCCAAATCCATAACTGTAGAAGGAGAGCGCCAGTGGATAACAAAGAGCTCCCTATGTACACAACCTCATGAAGATCGTGATATAGCTAGGCTAGCACACAAAAACCCCAATCAAAATGTCGCGGCCATTCTAGTAAATCCTCCAAAATCCTACTCCAACCCACAGAGAAGCCACAACCTCGTCGATTCGGAAGAAGTAGTCCACCAATCAAGGCACCAAGAACTAGTGGCAATACAGGGAAAGAAGCAAATTGTGGCCAAGTGATCATATCATCATCAATATGATTGTCCCCGAATACTCGTCAGCAGACAGTCGAATCATACACAGAATCATAATATACAAGCTCTTCCTGGCACAGAATCGTAACGAACGATATACATCCTCTAGAGTAATCATCATTTCACCATGAGGGAGATGGAAGGTATTGTGGTCGGAGTGCCATCGCTCCACCACAGCTGTAATTAGTCCACAGTTTAGCTGGAACCAGGGCAGATCAAGAAGAAAGCTAAGACCACAAAGCTCTATGACCCGTAACTTTGCGTCAGTCAATGTCTGTCTGAGATCAATAACCCAGGAAGGCACTGATCAGACATATAACACATCAAGGCGAGCCTATTTGGAAAAAATAAGAAAATCATATCAGCATAATATATCAAGGAACATCTAAAGTTGATCAAAGTTATTCTACAATTCATCTTGCTCATCATGAGCGCATCAAAATTCCTAACTCTATATCTTGAGGAAGGAAAATCATTGTTTTACATCTCTAGATCTTGAGAGTAAACTATCAAACAATCAACCTATCATAACAGATTGACAACTAAAATTCATTGGTATTCCTATACTGATATCCTAATTGATTATTTCATTCAAACATGGCTGACCTAATCATATTATTCAAATCGATCATCTGAACGTACCAAAAATTTTCACGATAAACATCAAGTACAACTAAATTTTTTGAGAAAAGTACAGCAGGTGTGATTTTAATCATCGCAGGTGACATTTCTCTTAAGCGACACTCAAATCTTGATAGGTGACATTACTTTGGTGTTAAGCGATAACCGTTTCATAGGCGACACTGAAATGGCCTAGGCGATAGTCAATTCTTCATGAGTGACAACAAAAGTCCAGGGTTTCCTAAGTGTTAAAATACAAGGAAATTGGTTTTTAAAACCTAAACCTACGTGACAATACTTTCATCTTAGGTGACAACAAAACTTGGTTATGCAATTTGGAACTATTCACAGGCGACAATAAAAACCGCAGAAGCGATATTTAAAAGTCCTAAGCGATAAATAAAATCTTATACGCGTGAATAAAATGTTTCAAAGCAGTGCTGGAATTTAAAAATGCAATAAATGCTACATAACATATAATAAATGCACTATCGAAGGTCAAAAACCACTTACCGGAGCTCCATAGTTAGGTGGTCTGGCATATCTCTGACACCGCTCGAATCGATGCTCCCGAATAGGCACAACCATCATAGAAAGCAGCAGAGGATCAGAGCAAAATCACTAAAGAGGAAAGTAATAATGAATAGTAAATCTAGGTTTTTCAACCTATTTAAGCTAAAAATGACCTAATTTAGAGGTGAAAAATAACTTGGACCTATATACATCTATATCATTAACCGAGGCAAATTGTGACGTGCGGCATATTATAAAGTGTTTTCAGAAATGAAAACATATCAATCCATCATTTCAGTTTAATCATCGAGAACAACAATATGTTTCATTTTTGAGGGTGCATACCATCACATTATTGGATCAACAACATCAGTAACATCAACAAAAATCAGAGACTGATCATCAAATCAGGTGAAAGCTTTTATCAAAAAAAATTTCGTAATCAAACGAAAGGGGCATTAATTAGTTATTATATCAAAAATGATCATTAGGAAATCACATCAATCAGGAGAATTTCATATCAATCAATATTTGCATCAAATTTCATATCAAGAAATTAGGATCGACAATCGAAGAACATCAAATGAACATCAAATATCAATCATCGTTGAATCAAGACCTATCAATTGAGCAAGATCAGAATATTCTTTGAATCGACATGCTTCGCATGTCCACTCAAAGAGGGGCATTTGTAATCACCTAAAAATGGACAAATACAATTTAACGATAATTCAAAGCAAATTGAGTGAAATCAAAGCAAATCAAAGACATAATTGAATCAATTGAATCACAATGCATAATTAGCCAATCAAAACGAAAATCAAATCCTAATTCAAGATAATTCAAAATTGAGAGCATTTTAATCAAATGCAATCAAATCAAAATACAATTAATTCAATTAATTGTATAGTCTTGGATTAAATTAAATTCAACCCATTCAAGGGGTACATGGCTAAAATAAATCAATTAAATCAATTAATAAAAATCAATTACTTTCAACAAACCAAAAGGAGAGGAAAATCAATCAACCAATGAGATTAAAAGAAAGACACTCACATGGATCAAGCCAAAATTGAATCTCAATCACTCAAAGTGAAAGAGAATCTTAGCCATCCATCTTGTCTACTTGTCCCAAGCTTTGAGGACACAAACTTTGCTTTGTCTTCAAAGGGTGGAACCAAAGACTTAACCCCAACTCAACCATGATCAAATGCAACTACACCCCCTCACCTTGGGAAATCTATAAAAGGAAGGCCAAAATCCTTCATTATTCATCAATCACCTATCTGAGAATTGCATCAAACCTCTTGCAATTTGAATGTAGAAAGCATTTTGAGAGCAATTTTAGCATTTTATCTTGATAATTGTGAGCTTTAACATTATCATTGTTTTATCATCATCATTCTCATACTAGGACTGTCATTAGTGAGAGCTTACTGAGAGCTTCTTCATTATTCATTCTAGTTAGAGAGCCATAGGATGCTTAATTAGTCATTGATATTGTTAAATAGTTGCTCAATTGTGGTTGTATTTAGTTATTATTTCACTTATTGTTGATGATTAACACTAATCCTATGAAGGTACATTTATTTGTATACAGGTACTTTGGTGTAGTTGGAATTGTACTGCATTTTAATTGTGTACATGCGGTAAGCAAGAGGTAATTAAGAGCCTTGATTTTCTTGTTCCCTCATTTGGCTTGTGAGTAGCATGAATTGGAGATATTTTCTTGGTGACAATGACAATGATGGTAGTAGCAATTGGAAGTGGAGTTAAAGATGGTTTGATAGGGTAGATAGGTTGAATTTGGGAATTATGTGTGCTTTAATTGAGCTTTGATTGTGTTGTTGAGTCATTTGGTTTAGGTTTGATATTGACCAGTATTGTTCTACAATTATTCCTCTTGTTTTATTTGCACAAATTTTCACCTGAGAGTTGCTAAATCAATGGTAGAGCGCTTCCTTTGGGAGATTGCTAGTAAATTATGTATTCCATGTTATTAGTTATGGGTTAGTGGTTGATCACTAAAAGGAGTGAATTGTTGTTTTCTTTTTTCTCATTTATTTCCTTTATGTTTTCTTATGTTTGTTTATCATTTGGTGGGTAGAAGTAAAATTGTATGGAATGTGTGGGGAGTGTGCATTAGCATTTTGTTGTAGGATGTTGTTTTGGTTTAGCTTGGACACTTGTATTGGGTTTTTATTGATGTTTATTTTCATGCATAGAAAGAGTATGTATGCACATGTTTGAGCAATTTGAAGAGGTTAGAGAAACATGGGTTGCTAGGCTAGAGTAGATAATTAGTTTATTCTCAAATCCTTGGGTTAGACATACTCTTTTTGTGCATGAAAATTAGCCAAAATCCTCGACTTGAATTGGATGGTAACAATTTATGGAGACTACACAATTTTGTGTTAGCTAAAGTTAGTATGAAGAATAATATTTGATAAACTAATTATGGAGTTGTGTTTTTTTGTGAGTTGTCATAGTTCTAGTGTTCAAGTAATTGTTGATCATGGAATGTTAGTGTAGGAGTATTTCCTTTATGGTTATCGTGTAGTGTAAGAAGTTTTTTTGGATAGTGACATAGCCTGCGAGGGTGTATGCATACAATTGGTTGGTTGACTAGCTATTCAACTTTTGAACCCTTCAAAGTGGTTTTGGGAAAAGAGGAAACAAGGATGTTGAAGGTTGAAATTTTATGTGTTTGACATTTGTTATATGTTTTTAATCAAGAATCAAGCTGATTAGTTTAGTTAATTGATTTTGAGATTCTACGTTTGAACATGACACTTTTGTGAGGACAATATTGGGAGAAATGTCAAAGGAAATGACATGTGGGGATTCTAATTAGGGACAAAATATAGTTAGTTATGCAAGTGAAATCTAAGGAGTGTGTCCAAGCAATGGTTGAAAATTTTGTGAGATTTTATTTTCATATGTCTTATATATATTTGTTTTTTAATTTTAATTAATAATTGAATTGGTTAATTTTAATAAATAAGTGAGTTTTGAAAAATAAGAACTCCATGGAGTTGAGTGGTTGACTATTTGTTCAAATATTGAAAGATTTGAAAGGGATGAATTTATTATTTGGTGCAGTTGCATGGCTTTATATAGCACTTTTGTGTGCCACGTATTTGTGTTATTTTGTGTATTGACGATAGATTAAGACGGTGGATGAGTTGATCGATTTTAAAAATATAATATTATTTATATATATGTATTTGTATATTTTATTTTAGTTTGACTCAAATGACTTTAAGTCTATGTGCTAAGGTAAATTGGGTGAAAACGTCCGCGATTGAGTATATGTCGAGTGAAGGTCAGGAGAAAAGATAAGTTAGAAACTTGTGAAATAAAAATGTTAGGTGTGAAGATTCAAAAGTTGTGTGAGGGTGTGGCATAAGAGCTGCTTAGAATAGAGAAATTAGTAGTATGCACGAATAAAGAGTGTGTATTCTATAGTTTGTATGAGATAGTAGTTTGTGTTTTATGTTAGGATTGACTTTTAGCTTGTTTTTGTTGGAAATACATAGAGTCAGCTGGTGAACTAGCTATTGAACTCTTTAATTATTTAAAGTGGACGGGTTTCTATATTGACTTGATCCTTGGAGTTATTTCAAAACCAAATAGGATGATGATTAGTCGTGTAGTACTTGTTATCTTACTATTTATGAGTGTGTTGTAATTTTTTAAAAGATTGTTTTGTTCAAATGTGTCACAGTTGTGAGCCCTATAAAGTTGAATCATATCGGTGGTAGATATGGTGGATAGGTCATACATTCTCAAAATTCAAAATGCCCCACGTATGGGGAAACTTGTACTTTATTAGTATGTTCATGTGTTAGGTGGGTTTGTGCTATTTTTTGGTTTTGTACTTCAATGTAGTGTACATGGTTTCTATTCATTGTTATTTGATACATTCTTTATGTAGGTCATTGATATGGATTATATCTTGACTTCCAATGCAATTCAATCAATAAATGGTGGAGATATTGTTTTAAGGTCAATGCTTCAGATTTTTTCATAAAAGAAATTGGTGTTGAGTGAAAGAAAGTGCAAGTGATTCAAAATTGTGTTGTCTAATGGCACCTATATGAAACTGACCATACTGCTAGAGAAATTTAGAGATCTCTTCTTTTCCAATACACTCAAGTTAGGATCGATAATTTTTTTATGGCTTATAAATGCTCAAGCACTAGTGATTTGAGGTAGGTTTTTATATTTGGTATTTAATATCTGTAGTGCTCTTGCATGTGTATTTCAACATTTTGTAACTTGTATTAACTACAAGTTGTCTTGTTAAATAGGACCATAATTATTTTAAGTTTAAATATCATCTATTCTAGTTTTGATATCATTGGAAAACCAAAATACCTATTTCAATCATAGCAAGATGATATGTAGTCAGAAAACGTTACCTTTCTATCTAGTCGTATGAAATTTTTTGGTATTGACACGTGACCGAGGAAAGCAATTGTCACTAAAATGATTAGTCATGTAAAGGACTTGAATCCCTATAAAAGTAGATGGACCATGAAGGGACATATTACTAGAAAAAAGAACATGCATTATTATAGTTTGCATAGAAGCTCTGGACAAGTTTTCATCTTTGATTTGATAAATGATGAAGGTATGCAAATTCAGATTTTTTGTTTTAATGACATTGTAAAGTTACACTATGCTAGATTTTAAGTTCTTTGGATGTATACAATTTGTAAATGTACTATAAAGGATGCAAATATGCAGTATAATAGGCTAAATAGTCGTATGGAGATTAATTTGGATGAGGCAGTAGTTTTGAAATGTTCTAATGATGTTATATAAGTCTATTGCTTGAGGAGTCTCTTCCAATTCAGGCAATTTGAGAAAACTACAAAGATGGAGAATAATAGTATTGTGCACATTATTGGGACTGATGTGGATGTTCGGAAGACCTTAGTTGTGCATAGAAGAGATTTAATAGAGGTTTACCATATGACTACAAAATTATTTGACATATTTTATACAATAATTTATGTGAGTTTTGGGGGTTTAGATTGCTAGTAAGAGGGTGAAGAGTTGAAAATTATTAAGGCTAGATAAAGATTGGTTGTTCTTTCTATGAGGAATGAGTGTGTGGATGAATATAAAGGTAAGGTGATAAATACTATGGCATCAATAGTATTAACAATAGAACCTTCAATTCCTAAAGTTGAAGCCCTTAGATCTAGAGAAAAAAATGATAATAATGATATGCTTGCAACATCCTTAATAATTGAGAAGTGAAATGCAACAATGGGTAGGATTGTGATTTCTTATGTTTTCAAATGTAAGTTATCAATAACAAATCCTTTAGAGGTGCAAATGAGAGTGACTATGAAGTTTGTCGTACAAGATAATTTCTTCTATCCAACATGTCCATTAGTTGTTAATGGGAAAGAATGTAAAAAAATATGTCATCAAAATCCTAATGGTACATTGTCGTGTTCTAAGCGTGGGGTAAAACTTCTTGAGTGTAACTATATATACCTTCTACAATTGAAGCTCCAAGATCATAGTGGTGCACTTTTTGCTATGGGTTTTGATATTGCAACTTAATTGTTGAAAATGTCTGCTAAAGATATCTACATGCTACAATATGAAAGTGAAGCTAATGCAACTCCACAAGCAATCTTTAACTCAATTATTTTGAACACATTCGTCTTTACTCTATTTGTGAGACTCTATTTGTGAGGAGGGATTGGTACAATTATGTTTAATTGAGGTTGAGATTAACAATTATGGAAGTAGAAAATGTGGACTTCAAGAATGAGACATTTTAATTTTAAAAATGTCAAAAAATGGCAAGTGGGAACAACACTTAATTGTTGGACGTCGACTTTCCGTGTCTATGTATTTTGAAAAAAAGATGAGATTATTTCTTTGTATGTCAAAAATGAAAACTATAGGTTCTAGAGGACCAATAATTTTATTTCAAAATTATATTGTTATTAGAAAGATAATTAATTACGCTTGAATTCTCTGTTGTGGATGGACGGTGATCATGGCACCCTTTAATGTCTATCTTTTAGATAGATATTAATACAATTTATGTGCAATGAGTGACATGAATTATAAATTTTGTGTGTCTTTTTCTTTTAATGTTATCAAAGTACTTTCTATTATTTTCATTTAGTGCAATGTGAATGAAAATGTAGTTTTAAGTTGAGAATAGGGAGATGGAGTATTTATTATAAAGTTAACTTTATGGTTGTAGTAGTTCAAAATTTGTTGAATCATGTGGTATTGTCATTTTTTTGACATGTTTATATTATTGAGAATGGTACCAATGTTGCAGTTGTTTTAAAATTATTTTAGTTCAAATGGATTAGAAGTGGTTTATATTATAATTATTTTAATTAATTATGGGGCCTGGAGTGGTTTTAGGAAGTTAAGAAATGTTGGTCGGGCTCTAAAAGTACTTTTAGAGCTTTGATGTGTCTCTAACATTCATGATTTATGCAATTTTAATTACATCTTGGATGCAGGGACTTGGTAGCAATTTTTGAAGTTTTTGATATTGGAAATGGTGCTATATACAAAGATTTGTATTTGTTCCATGGCCTTGTGAGTATTTTGTATTCTATTTCAAGTTCTTGCTTTCATCACCCACTGCTTTCATTTCCTTTGGACCAATGTTCTTATTTATATTTTTTAACTTCAACTTGGGTTTCCCTAGAAATATCAAGTTTAGAAGTGACATTTTGGTTAATAATTATTAGCACTAGCCAAGGGGCCAAAGTTCTTTTAAGAAGTTCCAAAATATTGGTTAGGTTCTAAAAGTACTTTCAACACTCAATTTTTGAAGTTTTTAATGTTTTCAATGCTTCTATATAGAAATATATATTAAGTGGCTATGAGGATCCTATTTCAAGTTCTTACTTTCATTACCCACCACTTTCATTTTCTTTTACAAAAGCTATCATTTATATGTTCTAGCTTTGACTCATATTGACCTAGAAATGTCACGTTTAAAATAGATGACTTGGTTATGAGCTATTTGTAATGTTTATGCATTTATAGTTTAAAAGTCATAGAAAATGAGAATCTTTGTTATATTCATTCATATAGTGCAAGTGTTCGGGAAATTGTCCACAACCTGAATATAGAAAATATTGTTTTTTGAATTCTTAGGTAAGACACATGATAAATTAATAAAATGATAGAGGTATCTATATATTGTGAGAGAGCCATATGTTTTTTATTATGGAAAAAGGGTTTTAATAGGGCCCTGAAACCCTTACAATACAAAGAAGTTTAACATAGATTAAGCGTGTAAAGTAGCAACAACAAAATAGCCACAAGCGAAACAACAGCCCCCCAAACGAAAGCAAGATAAAACTAGTAAAAGAAAGAAGGGAAGCAGAACAAAAAACCAGGAAAAGCCAAAATCCAGGAGAACAGCTCAGGCAATTTCTCTGAGAATCTCTGCAGCATGAATCTCGAGCTCAGACACCCTTTCAGCTACCTCCTTAAGGTCTGAAAAATCTTTATCAGGTTCCTGGGTGTCCTTTTTCATAGTGCTAGATTTGGTCCTCTTCCTCGGGCCTTCCTTGGGAGCCTTATCTTTGCCACTGTCTGGAGACTGGTCTTCCTCTTTACTACCCCTGTGTTCCTCAATTTTGCTAATCAACACCTTGATGTTGTCGTTAGAAGCTTTAAGAATATTAGAGCTTTGCTCGACAATTTTCTGCAAGGTGCCCTCCATGCTCTGTACTCTCCTCTTCACTTCCTCCACTCTGTTTTCCATATCATTCTCCTCCTCAGTATTCCTATTCTTATTGCTACAATTATCCCTCTCTAATTTGCCCACCCTGTATTTTAGCTCCTGGATTTCATGATAAGTCTATTTGGTAGTTCTATAGCTATGAATAACACTATTCTTAGCATTGTTAAGCACATCCATCTGAGGGTTCTCCTTAGTGATGTCACTCAAAATGACCACTGCGGGATCAATAAGCTCCTCCATTTGAATTTTTCCCTCCTTATTTTCCTTAACCAAAGTTTTCATTATCTCCCTCTTGTGGTCCATTCTGACAGAGACATTGTCAAAATTCCTCCAGACCACATTCTTGTCTTTGCCCAAAATCTTGTAGGTGTACTTGGTAGACCCATAATCTTCAAAACCCTGCTCGTTCTCATCCCCTCTCCCCTGATTCTCCTCTTCCTCATCGCTATCCTTACCCTCCTCCTGCCCTTCCTCCTTTGAATCTTCTTCCATATCCTTTCTTTTTTTCAGCCTCCTGAAAGGTTTGTCAGCAGGAACCTCCTCTCTATCAGTAGGCATCTTAATAGTAATGGTTCTCTTTCCACCCTTCTCCTCCTTATTTTCTTCTTCTTCGCAAAGGTATCTTCCTCCTCATTAGCACTATCACCCTCTGTATCCATACCCTTTGCCTTCTCATTGTAATCTCTATCAGACAAGATCTCAATGCTTTGTTTAGGGTCAAGGATCTCTTTTTTCTCCATTTTCTCAATTTTAATTTTCCTTTTCCCCTTTTTGGTCTGTGGGGTAGCCTCATCATCTGTGTCCGAATGCATCTCTTGGCTTTCCTTAGTATCAGAGGGGATATACTCTTCCTCTCCCGAATCCACCTCCTCATCTTTACCCTCCTTGTCCACCTTCCTATGCTTTATATTTTTTCCTATAGTCCTAGCTTGAAAAAACTCATAAATTAACAACAACAACCCCTCATAGAAAGCAGGGTTACCAATAGGCTCCTCCCTATAGTCATTGATATTCTCATTGATAGACGAATAGAGATAGAAGGGATATAAATATTTGCCCCAGACCTGAAATGGTTCAGCAGCACGAAGTGGTAAGAGTAGATGCAGTTGAATCTCGTGTCCAGGGATATGTACTTGATAATCACCCTAAGCACAAACCTCCATAGTGGCTTGATGGACTTCGATAGGTAGTAGGTACTTTTCTTCACTAAAGCCTTCTTTTCCTCCACCCCTTGGCAAATTCCATTGCTGCTTGTCCCAAAATATGCCTATCTCTGTAGAATTTCTTCCCAATAATGGGTATGCCCGTCACCCGAGAAATAACCTCCTCCATCACCATGAATTCCACCCCATCAATTTTGACACTCCCCTCATTCCAATTTTTAACCATGGTGTGAGTAACAGAGGGTTTCCACCCATGAACTCAGTCAATGAAAGTAGTAACTTCACCTTTATTCAAAATGCTCCACACCTTAGAGCGTCGATGCCACTTATCCGCTTCATCCTCAGGTTCTCTCCTATGTCTTTCCCCCACCATTTTTTCGTTCTCTCTACAATATTTTCTCCTTGTAGCAATATCTTTTGAAACCTAATTCCAAATGATATGAATGGTATTCTGGACACTTCTTTTAACCTCATAATAATTATACCCAAAAATGGGCCTCAAAGTGCGATGATGGAAATTACTAGGGTGTTTCATACTTTGGCTATCGTACTTACACATCATATCTCAGCACATTTCCCACAAAACATAAACTTTCATAATTAACATTTAATGTTTCCCAATCTTCTCGGGATCCTTTCCCCTTCAATTAAATCTAAGATTTCAAGCGAAATATTATGTCCATCCATCCATCTTTTCAACTCATCATTCCTGACTACCTAGTTGGCTAGCCAATCACCCACTTGATTTTCTTCCCTATACTCATGGGCCACGTAGACACTATCAAAGGTCTTAAGAATCTAAATGCACTCATCAATGATATTCACAATCATCCATGTAGGCTCATTCTTCTCATTAAGACAATCTATTATGTTCTTTGAATCCCCTTCCAACCACAGTTTTTTGACTCTGATATCATGAGAAAGTTTGATCATTTGATGGGCCGCAATTGCCTCCGCATAGTGATTAGTTTTCACCCCTAGGGGGTAGAGATCACAGCAATTCCTTTTCCATGGTCATTTCTTATGATGCCTCCCACCCTAGCCTTTTTGGGTTGCCTTTAGCAGCCCCATCAAAGTTAGCTTTACACCAGCCCTCAGGTGGGAGAGTCCATTTGCAATCCTCCCTCCTATTTCTATCAATATCCTTTGGGATGAGAAGAGGGTTACAACCTTTCATGATAGTATAGTTCTCTAGCAGAGCGTTAAGGCTTTTGTGGAAGACAACTTTAGCATTGGTTTCTTTCTCCCTAAAAATTTGGTTATTCCGCTCATTCCACACCCCCCAATAGAAATGAGGTAAAGACCACTCCCACAAGCCCTTGTTCACATCCCCAATCACCCCACACTGCCACTGTTCAAAGAGCTCCATCGTGTTATTGGGAAAAACCTAGGTCAACTTGAAGAAAGATAGGAAATAAGACCATATGTCTCTGGTGAAAAGGCAATGAATGAAGATGTGGTCAACACTTTCACTGTGATTTTTACAAAGAATGCATCTATTAGGCATGACATGACCCCTCTTGGTAAGGTTTTCCACCGTCAAGATACAGTTTTGAAGCATTATCTAGAAAAAAATGTTGATTTTGGGAATAAGGGTAGGATACCAGGCTTTGGCCCAAACAGGGATAGTATTAGTGTTTTGCATGGTTTCATAGCCCAAGGCCACAGTATAATTGTCATCCTTTTTCACCTACCAAATAATAGCATCCTTGTTGAGGGATAGAGGAATATGCCTTATCATGTCCATCAGCGGCTTAAGCTCCTGGGATATCTCGGTCAAGTTCACCCATTCATCATTGACCCTATAGTCTCTCACCCTGCAGCCAAATCTTTCCATACATATGAGTGCCCATCTATTGTATGGCTCTATGTTCCATAAGGGCCCTTGTCTTAGCCAATCATTATGCCAGAAATTAATATCTTCCCCATTACCAAGTTTCCATTTTGCCTTCTCAGTGGTTATGCCTTTCGTCTTCAGAATGCCATTCCAGATGTTGGAACCCCTTGGCTCGTTGTCTCTGCTGATGAACTGCTTGAGGTTTATATTGGCGGCATATTTATCATTCAAAATATCCCTCCATTGCCCCTTGGAGTTGAAGATCCTCCATATCTGTTTAGCTTGTAGGGCCTTATTGAACTGCTTCAAATTCCTAATCCCTAGACCCCCTACTTTTTGGGAGTACAAATATTCTCCCAAGCCGCCAGTGGATACTTCTTATTGCCTTCAGGTCCAACCCACATAAACTTCCTCTGAATGGACTCCAGAGTATCAGCCACTTTGGAAGGTATAGGAAAAAGGCTTAAAGCATAAGTAGGCAAGTTCTGCAGAGTAGATTTAATCAGTAGAACTTTTCCAGCCTGAATCAAGGTAATGCCTTTCCAGCCCACCAGTTTTATGTTCAACCTATCAATGAGATTTCTCCAAAAGAGATCAGGAGGTTTGGACCCCATAGGAAGCCCCAAATACATAGAAGGGAAAGAACTAATACCACAACCCAAAATACCAACTATTCTCCTCTATCTATCCTCAGGGGTGTTAACAAAGAAGACCGAGCTCTTGCTCCAATTAATGAGTTGGCCTGTGGCATTGGAATAATTGTTGAAAATAGTCTTTACATTTCTTTCTTCTTTCACTAAAGCCTCTCCCCCTAAAATGGTATCATCCACAAATTGTTGATGAGAGAAAATCAAGGGACCGGATGAGGGTTTTAACCTAGTAATTCCACCCCTGCTTGTTTTGTCATGAATAAGTCTTCCCAAGCATTCAGCCAGAATGATGAAGAGGATTAGAGAGAGGGGGTCTCCTTGCCTTAGCCCCTTAGAAGACTTAAAGAAATCAGAGGGAGAACCATTAACCATCACTGCAAAAGTGGGGGTGGAGATCAGTTGAGATATGAGCTTTCTAGTTTTATCATTGAATCCAAAAGCTTCAAGAACTTTATCCAGGAACTTCTAGTCCACTCTATCATAGGCCTTAGACAAATCAAGTTTGAGAAGGAATCCATCCTTTTTTCCTTCTTCGAGGGAACGAATAACCTCATGCATGGCAATGATAGAATCAAGGATTTGTCTACCGTGGACAAAACCCATTTGTTGAGGTGCAATAATCTCTGGTAGAATTTTGATAATTCTATTAGTTAAAAATTTTGAAAAAATCTTGTAAAAAGAGTTGCAAAGACTAATAGGCCTGAAATAATCAAAAGAATCCGCACCTGTGACTTTGGGTATCAAGACCAAAAAAGTAGCATTGATCTCTTTAAGCAAGCACTTAGCACCAAAAAATTCCTGAACCGCTTTGACAAGGTCCTCTTTTATAATTTCCCAATACATCTGGAAGAAAAAAGTAGGGAAACCATCAAGGCTAGGAGCTTTATCAACAGGCAGCGAGAAGACAACCTCCTTGATTTCATCAATTTTTAGAATAGCCACAAGAGCCCTGTTCTGGCTAGTAGTAATCACACTTGGTATGGTCTTGAGGATCTCCACCTGGTCCTCCTTTCCTAAATTAAGCTCTTTGGTTGAGATAGAAGAGAAATACCTAATTGCTTCCTTAGTAATCTCTTTGTCTTCCCCTATAGTATCATCTCCCTATTTAATATCATTAATTCTATTCGCATCCCTGTGCTTCATTTTAGAGAGGTGGAAGAATCTAGAGTTTTTATCACCTTTCTTTAACCACACCGATATAGACCTCTACCTCCAAAACATTTCCTATTTGCCCACAATGTTGTGAAGATCAGCCAGAATAGTCTTTTAAGCATTCAGCCTACTTTCATCATACCCCATATTCTGAATCTCTTCCTGCACCTTAGCAACATCTGCCATAATCCTTTCTTTAGAAAGAAAGATGTTCCCAAAGTCCATTTTGTTCCACTTTCTGATTTCCATTTTAATGTTTTTAAGTTTCTTAGCCACCTTATACATAGTTGTGCCTTCCACATCAATACCCCACCATTCCCTAATTTTGTCAGAAAGACCAGGGTGAGAAGACCACATCTTCTCAAATCTGAAAGGGAAAGCCTTTTTCCTATTGCAGGAATCTAAGGTGAGAGCAATAGGGGAGTGATCCAAACCAAGTCTCGCCAAAGAGGAAAGTTTGCAAAGATAATGGTTCATCCAATCCAAAGTGATAAGGGCTCTATCTATCCTAACCTGAATATAATCTATCCCAATTCTCCTGTTAGACCAAGTGAATTTACCACCTCCCAACTTGACATCCATGAGAGCCAGGTCACTTATTAGGTCAGCCAAGTATTTTTTGCTTTCCAAGTCCAGTGGGAGCCCACCTAACTTCTCAGTGGCCAAAAGGGGGGTATTGAAATCTCCCATAATAATACCCTTAGACTCTCCCAACTTGGTCATCGGATGGAAAATTTTATTCCAGTAGTGTCTTCTACCATTCTTAGTGTTTGGGGCATAGATATTCATAATGAACCAGCTATCCTTATCCTTGAGATTTTTGAACTGGATAAGCAAAATGTTTCCTTCATAAAAAATGACATCCATGATTAAGTTGTCCTTCCATATTACTAACAAACCACCCGAAGCACCCTCAGAATCAGTAGCCATTGATTTCATCCCTTTATTGAAAAAAATGCTTTTGATCTTCTCCTTCCTCATTTTTGTTTCCTAAATCAAAAAAAATTCTGGCCTATGATCCCTAATCATATTCCTAACAATTTCCTGTTTATGGATTCCATTGAGTCTACAAATGTTCCAAGATATAATCTTCATAATTTCTTTTGGGGATATGTTTCCTGGATGGTTTTATGGGTTCCATCTGCTATGTTTCTTCTTGTTTCTTCCTTTTTTATTTGATTCTTGCTCCACCTGCCTGGTGTACTAGATTTACTTCCTGTGTCAGCTTTGGCTCTGCTCCTAGTAGCAGCCAGAGAGACTAGTGATGGATCCCTGTTGTTTTTCTTTTTCTTATCCTTAACAGCTATCCAAGTTCCTGCATTGTCATCTTTGTAGCTATCAAAAAGAGCCCCCAAGCTTCTGCTTAAGTTTGATTCCTGATAAAAAGAAGGGACCTATACCTCCACAGTTCCCCCTATCTCCTGGGTGGTTGGAATGAAGGAATCCTCTTTGATTTCCTCCACTATAATCTCCTCATCCTTAGGGAAGATCCTGCTTCCTTTGTCCCCCTCCCCAATAGCGATAGCTTGGATAATAGGGCTAGCTTCATCATCTTCCTTTTCTCTATTTCCTCTTTCCCCCTAGACCTTTTGTCGCTCCTTGTCCTCATTGATTTTCTTTCCTTCCAAACCCTAGTGATCAGGAAGGATCCCCTTTTTGTCATTGGGTTTCTCCCCTAGAGGTTCACCCTCAGGACTATTTCCATTGGGAGCTTTCTCCTTCCACACCTTCCTGGCTCCTTCAACTTGATTCGAGCCTTTTTGCTGATTCTGGGTCTCCTTTCTTTTCCCTTGTTTGATTTGGGCCTTGTGAACTTTTTCATTCTCTATGAAAAAAGGGCACATTTTGGCCTTGTATCCTACCTTTTTGCAATGGAAGCTGGTGAAATGCACATTTTCATAGTCTATCTGCTACACACGCCTCCCCAATCTTGATTGGAACTCAATCACTTCTAGCATATCCTAACCTTCGACCACCCCAACACAGATTTTGGTGTAGGTGAGTCTTTTCTTGGCTGTTGTAACTATATCAATAGATAGAAACTCCCCAAAAGAACTAGCAATGCCATCAAAAACATCTTCGTGTCAGTATTCCAAGGGAAGTTCCAAAAGCCTTATCCAAATTGGGGCCTGGGTCATGAAGTCATTGTTGAGATCCAGGTTAGAGGTCCATTTTTGAAGAATGAGAGTGGATTTCCCCATCAACCAGTTTCCCGCACAAAGAATCTTTGAGTAGTCCTCAAGGCAGGAAAACTCAAAAGACATAAACCCTTTGGCCATAGCCATAACCTCTACCTGACCTTTTAGATCCCACTTTTTTTTAGCAAAGATTCTAACCAAGTCTATGTTTGGCCTAGGACCTATGAACTTGCCAACAAGAGTAGAAGCCATACTCAGAATATTATGATCAATAAGCTCAGAAGGCACTTCTCAGGAAAAAGTCCCCTTCTCTATGTTTGATATATTCTTAATCTTAGGGAAAGAGGATTTACTTGATGGTTTGACTCTAAACAGATTGGTCCATCGTCCCAAAGGACCTAGGGCACCTCTAGATGCACTTTGTTTTGGAGAATTACCCTCTTTTTCATCTGGATCTAGCTGCAAGGCGCGTGGGTCCTCATCATCTATCGCATCCCCCTTTCCATTGTCCTTGCCCTAGTCCAGGCCCATAGAAAGATCATCCTGTCCCTTCTCTGTAGGTTTCCTGCTCAATGCCCTATTCAAAAATTTGCTTCCTCCCGCTCCTCTTCCCCCGCTCATTGTAGCAAACTCTCCGTGAGAGAGCCATATGTTTGAGTTTAAACTATCTTTATAATGTTTGGCCAAATGATGAAAGTTTTTAATGGTATTTTTAGTTAAACATGTTAGAATAATTGAGAGAGGGGTGAATCAGTTATCCACAGTCCCAAATACAAAATGTACCACTTAAAACAAATTTAGCTAAATTTTGCATCTCGGTAAATAATAAATACTAAACTATCTTTGATATTACCGATTACCTGTTAATTGCTCATAGTGATTACCGAGAAAATCAAATATGCAACATGTAAAGTATGATATCCAAACAATCACAACATAAACACATAACACAAGAGATTTAACGTGGAAACCCTATAAAGGAAATAACCTCCTGGGACCGGTAACTCAAAATATTTTCACTCTTCTGAAGTGAGATCGGTGAAGAGCCAACCCTATTAAAGGTTACAAAACACACTATAAGGTGTGACCTTGTTAGATGATTTAACACTAACAATTATCATCCAACCAGCATTCACTATGAGGTTGACAGGATAACAATGTACATTCTATGAATGACATATAAGACTTTCAAGTCTACTTGGTTAAGAGATTTTATCTATTTACAATGGTTAAACTGTAACAACAGGTGATTTGAATACAATACAACTTGATTTGCAAATGTGTAGATCTATTCTTAAGTCCATACAAATCCTCTGATAAATATTTATATTCATTTCATCAACATTCAAAAACTTACTGTCTCTCGGTAAAGCTCTCTAATGCTCAATACTATTTTGCAGTTCGGTTTTCCTTCAACCAGTTTGATCAGGCAAGCATGAAGCAATGTTCATGTGATATCTCTGCAGTCTCCTTCCTCTGGCATTTGCTTCACTATGAAACCATAGTCTCTTTTATAGACAAGCAAACCATTTTCTTCTCATCCATCAGATTTTGCCGCTTAATCTCCTTCGTTGATTTTGCCACTTAAACCTTCCTCGACAGTTGTGTTAGTAACATGTTTTAATTCCATCCATTAGATCTTCTTCAAATTTTGTTAGTCATTGATCTCATAACAAACTTTATCTTCCTCCCTGATTTTGAGGTACTTTCCAGCTCATCAATTTATGTTGGCTAAACTGATCATTTAGTTCTTTTGTCCATACTCGGTTAACAAAGAAATGTGTCGATGAACACAAGCTCGGTTGACACTGTCGCTTGGTATACACTACAATGGCTCAGTGTATACTAGAATGCTTCATTAACTGACCACACTGCTTTGTAACATTTTGCTTCTAACTTCATAATAGATTAATGCAACATAATCAAGTCAACAATATGAAGTCATAGACTCATCAATAAGTTACCAAGAGTATTCTTTATCCTTATCTGTCATATCCATCTTCCTCCATGTAGATATCTCGGTTCTGCATCTTTTCTCTCCTCTTTACAAATGTGTAGATATTTGCAACTAACATGATAAGTACTGTCAAAATTAGTTGACATCAATGATGACATAAAACTAATTCAATTATCTTACATAACAATTCAATGCTCGGTGATCTCTAATCACTTGAAGTTCATTAATCTCTCCCTTTGGCATTGATGGCAACTCAAACATATGAAATATACCATACACATACCAAATATGTATTCTACAACTATGTAAACAATGTTGTAACTTGGTAAGCTCTCCCTAGATTAATATGTTTAATTACTACATTACATGATAGCATTACAAGTGCAGACTTTCCTTCTGCAGATTTGATCTTTCAGCTCCCTTGCATTAACTTATCTCCCTTTCTGATATTTTATTGACTTCTCTCCCTTTGACAACAATGCCAAAAAGAAATATACAGCTCTGTAATAGCCAAGTAACTCTCTGTTGTCCAGTGCATACATTGTATCTCAGTATACCGATGTGCAAATATTTGTTCCTGAAATCTTTCACAACCTTAGACAGAATCCAAAGTGTGAGCTATGTTGCATCAACATGAATAATCTTCTGATAAGATTAGGTCGATGCAACCTCCATATCACATTAGTGACTGTTAGATAGGGGACGGACCCCAAGTCTAATCCTCAAGTATTCAAACATTTTCTTTGGTAGAGGCTTTGTAAATATGTCAGCAAGTTGCTCTTTAGATGTAACATATATCTAGTTTGACTTGCTTCTCATGTACTTGTTCTCTTAAATAGTGATACTTAATAGAAATGTGCTTGGTCTTTGAGTGCATTACAAGATTCTTAGAAATTTTTATTGCACTTGTGTTGTCACAATATATAATCATTGGTTCAGTGATCACCTCACTCATACCTTCCAACACTTGCTTGATGTAGGCAATGTTTGAACAGTTTGTAGCAGTAGCAACATACTCTGCTTCAGTAGTAGATTGGGAAATACAAGGTTGTTTCTTACTTGTCCAAGTAACAGGTCTTTCACCAAATAAAAATGCTCCTCCGGTGGTACTCTTTCTATCATCTATATTTCCAGCCCAATCAGTGTTGGTGTAGACTCTTAGTTCAAACCTCCCTTCCTTAGGATACCATAATCCATAGTCCTCAGTTTTCTTCAGGTATCTTAAGATTCTTTTTGTAGCAACCATGTGTGACTCTCTAGGATTTGCAAAAAATCTAACAACTATCCCCACAACATGTGCAATATCTGGTCTACTATGTACTATATACATCAACTTACCAATCATTGATCGGTACAGTGTTTGGTTCACATCTATAGTTTCATCTTCCTTAGTCAGTTTGTAGCCTATGACCATTGGTGTTCCAATTGGTTTAGCATCTTCCATGCCAAATGTTCTCAGTACTTCCTTAATATACTTGGATCGTGTGATGAATATTCCACCATTCTGCTAAATAACCTGTAAGCCTAGAAAGAACTTAATCTCCCCAAACATAGACATTTCAAATTCTTTTCTCATTTCATCAGCAAATGATTTATATATATGATCTTGTCCTCCAAAAATAATATTATCCACAAATATTTCAGCAATCAAGATAGTATCATCAGAATCTCCTTTCATATACAAATTGTTGTTCTCACTAGTTCTAACAAAACCAATACTTAACAAATA
The DNA here is from genome assembly GCA_027943335.1 of Chamaecyparis obtusa. Taxonomy (NCBI): domain Eukaryota; kingdom Viridiplantae; phylum Streptophyta; class Pinopsida; order Cupressales; family Cupressaceae; genus Chamaecyparis; species Chamaecyparis obtusa. Next base: position 221,647 of record BSBK01009650.1, read on the forward strand.
AGTATGCAGCCTTTCATACCAGGCTCTTGGTGCTTGCTTTAAACCATATAAAGCTTTGTGTAGTCTACATACCATGTCTTTATTTTCTGGATCAACAAACCCTTCTGGTTGTTCTATGTAGACCTCCTCTTCTAGTATCCCATTCAGAAATGCAGACTTAATGTCCATTTGATAAACTTTAAACTTCTTATGTGCTGCATAGGCTAGTAACATGTGAACTCCTTCTAGTCTAGAAACAGGTGCAAAGGTTTCACCATAATCTATTCCTTCCTCCTATGCATACCCCTTGCAAACTAGTCTAGCTTTATTCCTTGTAACCTCTCAATTGTCATTCAGCTTGTTCTTGAAAATCCATTTAGTACCGATAACATTCTTATCCTTAGGTCTAGGTACTAGAGTCCATGTCTTATTTTTCTCTATCTGTTCTATCTCTTCATTCATTTCTTTTACTCATTCTTCATTCTCCAATGCAACTTTAACATTTTTCAGTTCAAACTCACAAACTAAGCATGTACCTTGTCTTAACTTACTTCTTGTCATCATGCTAGCTTGCTTGTCGCCAATAATTTGGTTCTCAAGATGATGTCTTCTGACAAATCTTCCCAGTACTTGTGATGAACTACAACTGATTTGAATACACTGTATAACTTGAAGATATGTGATTTAAGATCATGGAGTTGTTGATTAGATATGTAATATGGTTAAATCAGTAATATGTTGTCATTGATGTCAACTAGTTTTGACAATACTTATCTTGTAAATTACTATACCCACACATCTGTAGAAGAAGAAGAAAAGAGATGAAGAACAAAATATATCTACATGGGGAAGATGGAGATGATAGATAAGGATAAGAAATGCATTGGGTAACTTATGAATGAGTCTATGACCTTATGTTATTGACTTGATTATGTTGCATTCATCTATGATGAAGGATAGAGAAAAATGCACAAGGTAGTGTTGTCAGTTAAAGAACCATTTCAGTATACACCGACGCAGTGTAGTGTATACCGATCATAGTACAAACTAAGCTTGTGTTCACCGACACATTTCTTTGTTAACGAGCAGAAGAAAAAAACTAAAAGACTAGTTTAGCCAATGAAGTTGATGAGTTGTAAAGTACCTTGAAATCAGAGATGAGGATAATGTTTTTTATGAAGATCGATGGTTAACATAATTTGAAGAAGATCTAATGGATTGAAACAAAATGTGTTACTGACACATCATCCGAGGAAGGTTTAAGAGACAAAATCAACAAAGGAGATTAAGCGGAAAAATCTGATGGATGAAATTAAAATGGTTTACTCATCTATTTAAGAGACTAGGATTTCATGATGAAATCATGTCGGAAGAAAGAGACTGTAGATGATATCATGTGAACAAGCTTCATGCATGCCTGATCAGACAGTTTAAGGAGAATCGAACTACAGAGATTACCGAGCATCAAAAAGTTATTACCGAGCGATAGTAAGTTACTGAATATTATTTGAAATAGAATTGAAATATTGATCAGAGGATTTGAATGAGCTTAACATAGATCTGATAATCTACAATTGAAGTTGTGTTGTAATTAGATCAACTGCTGTTACATTTTAACCATTGTAAATAGAGAAATCTCTTAACAGAGTGGACAAGAAAGTCTTGTAATGTTATTCATAGAGTGTACATTTGTTATCCTGTCAACCCCGTAGTGAATGCTGGTTGGACGATAACGTCTTCTCTAAAATCCTCTAACAAGATCACACCTCATAGTGTTTTTGTAACCTTTAACAAGGTTGGGTCTTCATCGACCTCACTTTAGAAGAGTGAACAATTTTTGGATTGCCGGTCCTAGGTGGTTTTTCCCTTCACATGGTTTCCACGTTAAATCTCTTGTGTTATGTGTTGATTGTCATGATTGTTTGTTATCATAATTTACATGTTGCATATTGGATTTGATTGGTAATCATTATATGTTATTAACTGGTAATTGGTAAAAGCACAGACAAAATACTATTTTAGTTTACCAAGCTGCAGAAGTTTTAGTAAATTGTTTTTGGATATACATTTTGTGATTGGGACTATGGATAACTGATTCACCCCCCTCTCAATTGGATACATTTTATTCTAACAATTGGTATCAGAGCATTAGTTTCTTGGAACATAGTTTTAAGGACTTCAGTACAAAGATCTCAAAATGTATAAGAGGGAAGTGCCAAAGCTAATCAAAGATAACTTCACAGTATGGCAAAGCCGAATGAAGCTACATGTATCTGGAATTGGGAATTCTGCCCTTACACTAATGGAGAATGCTTACATTGCACCGCCCACTGGCCCCTTAACCCTTGATCAACTAAGAGACGGGCATGAAGACAATGTTACTATGATGGAGATTGTTGCTGCCTGTACTGATGCCAAATCTGAAGATATTAAAAATTGCACTACTGCTAAAGGCATGTGGGATAAACTTGCTCAAGTTTATAGTGGTGATGTGAATGTCAAAAGAGCCTGAGTTGAAAGATTAAGGGGTAGATTCGATGATATGAAGATGAAGGAAGGTGAAGATATTGTGCAGTACACAAATAGACTGAAAGAGGTAGTACATTCTATTAGAGTATCTGATGGTGTTATTGATGAAGAGATAGTGGTAAGCAAAGTTCTCAGAACCTTATTTTCGGTTTATGCAATCAAAATATCTGTAATTCATGAAACAAGGTCTGCATCTAGTAACAACCTTACTCTTGATAATCTGATTGGTAAGCTTACAACCTTTGAACTGAATAACTTTGATAATAGTGTTGTACCATCTGTTGAATCTTTTTTCATGTCTTCTTTGAAGATTGGTAAGTCTAGTAGAAGAAATAAGAATGATGATAGTGATAATAATACTAATGATGAGCTTGATGAACTTGAAGCTCTTATGGCTAGAAGTTTACCTAAATTAAAGGAAGGTATAGAGGTAAATTACCTTTAGCATGCTTTAATTGGAAAGAGGTTGGTCATTTTGCTACTAGATGTCCACACAGGAAAGATGATGACAGAAACAAAGACCAATCTGGTGAAGGAAGCTATGGGAGAAGAGGCAATAGAAGTTACTGACACTACAACAAAGACAATCGAGACAATAATGATAAAGGTAAGAAGGTGTGCTACATTGCAGAAGATGTCACTGATATCGACACTGATGAAGATGTGGAGATAGTATTTGTTGCAATGAAGGATGAATCCGAAGAAGATGAAAGGTATGTAGAGACATCACTTATCTCTAAGGTTAATAAGAATGATACATGGATCATAGATAGTGGTTGTACATATCACATGACTGGTGATGAAGAGAAATTTGACCATCTTGACGAACACAATGGAGGATCTGTTAGAATGGGTAATGATGCACCCTCTATGGTTAGAGGAAAAGGATCCTTGATGATAAATGATAAAATTAGATGTGATAATGCTTATTGGGTAAAAGGTCTAAACTATAATTTGCTAAGTGTGGCACAGCTGAACAATTCAGGCCACCGAGTTGCTTTTGAGAGCAAGAAAGTGAAGATATATGATGATGGATGAAGACTTATTAGATCTGAAACACAATCGAGAGGTAATCTATTTTATCTTGATAATGATTAGTCTTCTTGTTTAATAATGAAAGATGAAGATGCATGGTTGTGGGATAAGAGGTTATGTCATGTGAATTTTGATAACATGATTAAGATCGGTAAAAAGAAAAGGGTTAGAGGTCTTCCTAACTTATCTAAGCCTGATCATGTTATCTGTCATGAATGTCAAAAAGGTAAAATGACAAAGTCTATTTTCAAAAGAAAAGATTATTCAACAAAGAAATTACTTGAGTTAGTGCATATTGACCTATGTGGTCCTATGAGAACTCAAAGTTACTATGGAGACAGATACTTTATTCTTTTTGTTGATGATTATACTAGATTAATGATAGTCATGTTCTTGAAAGAAAAATCAGAGGCATTTAAGATGTTCAAGTGGTATAATGAAAAAGTTGAGAAAGAGACTGGTAAAGATTTGAAATGCTTAAGATCTAATCGAGGTGGTGAATTTATTTTTGATGAATTTACTAACTTTTGTAATGAGCATGGTATTAAAAGATAGGTCTCTACACCGAGGACACCACAACAAATTGGAATAGCTAAAAGGAGGAATAGGTCAATCATTGACTGTGCAAGGACATTGATGTTACAAAAGTATGTTGCTCAGACATACTGGAGGGAAGCTATCAGCACAATTGTTTATGTTCTGAATCAAGTACAACTGAAGAATGACTCTAATAAGACACCCTATGAGTTATGGTTTGGTCACAAATCCACTGTAAGTTATTTCATGATTTTTGGAAGTAAATGCTTTATTCTAAAAGATGAAAGAAATGGGAAGTTTGACTCAAAAGGCGATGAAGGGATTTTTGTAAATCCTTTACAAGAAAATCTTGCTTTGTTCCTAGTGACTTCACCATTCTCATTCAGCTTGTTTCTGAATATCCATTTGGTTCCAATAACATTTTTATCACTCAGTCTCGATACCAATGTCCATGTTTTGTTTTTCTCTATCTGCTCATTTCTTCATTCATGGCTTTAATCCATTCCTCATTCTCAAGTGCATCTCTAACATTTTTAGGTTCAAATTCACAAACTAAACATGTGCTATGTCTCAACTTCTTCGTGTCATCATGCCAACTTTCTTGTCTCCAATAATTTGATCTTGTGGATGGTGTCTTCTCACAAATTTAGCTAACACTTTCTCTCTTCTCTATTTATCAGTCGATGCAGGTTCAATTTCTTCCTCAGTAGCAATTTTTTGATTCTCGGTGTCTATAGGATGATGCTCAGTGTTTTTATCTTGTTTATCGGTAGCTTCTACCTGTTGCTCGGGTAGAGGATCAGGTAACTCAGTGAATGTATATCTACTATAGTCATCTAGTTCTTTCTTGCTTTATTCATCAATTTTCTTAGTAAACTCATCAACTTTCACATTAGACTTTCAATCATTTTGTTAGAAATAGTATTCAAACATTTTAAAGCTTTTTTCTTAGTAGAATATCCCAAAAATATTCCTTCATCACCTTTAGAATCGAATTTCCCATTTCTATCATCTTTCAGAATGTAACATCTACTTCCAAAAATTATGAAATAACTTACATTAGGTGTGTACCCAAACCATAACTCATAAAGTATCTTGTTTGAATCTTTCTTCAGTTGAACTCGGTTCAATGTGTATACATCAGTGCTAACAGCTTCTCTCTAGTACATTTGTGCAACATCTTTCTCAATCATCAGTGTTCTAGCACAATCAACTATGGATATATTCCTCCTTTCAGCAATACCATTTTGTTGTGGTGTTCTCGGTGCCTAAACGTGTCTTTTAATTCCATGCTCATTAAAAAAGTTAGTGAATTCATTAGAAATAAACTCACCTCCTCTATCTGATCTTAAGAATTTTAACTCTTTTCCACTTTCCTTTTCTACTTTAGCTTTATGCCATTTAAACATTTTGAAAGCTTCAGATTTTTCTTTCAAAAACATAACTATCATAATCTTAGAGTATTCATCAACAAATAGAATAAAGTATTTGTCACCATAGTAACTCTGAGTTCTCATAGGACAACATAAGTCAGTATGAACCAACTCCAAAATAGCTTTAGATGAGTAGGTCTTTCTCTTGAAACTAGATTTTGACATTTTCCCCATTTGACATTGTTTGCACATGACATGGTCAAGTTTAGATAAGCTCGGTAAACCTCTTACTCTTCTTTTCTTACTAATTTTAACCATGTTGTCAAAATTCACATGACACAACCACACATATTCAGTTCTATCTATTAAACAAGAAGTTTCAACATTGTCAAGATAAAATAGATTACCTTTAGATTGTTCACCAGTACCGACCAACTTTCCTGTTTCATCATAGATCTTCACCTTCCTACTTTCAAATGGAACTTGGTGACCTGAGTTATTCAACTATGCTACACTTAACAAGTTATAGTTAAGTCCCTTCACCCAATATGCATTTTCACATTTGATCTTATTATTCAACATGATAGATCATTTTCCTTTTACTTGACAAGGTGTATCATTTCCCATTTTAATAGATCCTCCATTATAGTGTTCAAGGTATTCAAATTTATCCTCATCACCAGTCATATGATGTGTACAACTACTATCAATAATCCATGTATCATTCTTGCTAACTTTAGAAATAAGTGATATTTCTACATACCTTTATTCGTCCTCAGAATATTCTTTCAAAGCTATGAATACCACCTCAATGTCTTCATTGGTGTCGGTGTCGGTGACATCATCATCATCTCCAACAAGGTAACATGCCTTCTTTCCTTTGTCTTTGTAAACTTAGTTGTTTCTTCTATCATAGTGTTGATTTCCTCTGTGATCTCGCTTATCTCTTTTGTCATTCTTCTTTTCACCAGATCGATCATTGTCTTTATCATCATCTTTTTAGCTAGGACATCTAGCTGCAATATGACCAATTTCTTTACACTTAAAACATACTAGAGGTGATTTTCCTTTGTACCTTCCTTTACCTATCTGCAGCCTCCAAGCCATAAGTGCTTTAAGTTCATCAAGTCCATCTTCATAATTATCACTGTCACTTTCATTCCTTATCATATGTTTACTGCTTGATTTTCCAATTTTCTAAGATGACATAAATGCAAACTCAACACTCGGTATAATATTTTTATCATAGTCATTCATCTCAAAAGTAGTCAATTTACCGATCAGACTATCAAGTGTAAGAACATTACCCGGTGCAGATCTCATTTCATGAATTGAACTCCTATCTTTCTTGCAAAAATACAAAAATACATATCAAAACAGGGCTACTATGGCCTAGCTATCTGAAAACCCATCCATATCAATAGGCTAAGAAATCTATTCTTTACATTTATCTATATTGTCTATGAACTACGAAGCCGAAATTGTGTCCATGTCGCTATGTCACTCACATCCTTCTCTTTTTTCTTTTTTCTTTTGGGGTTGTAGTCCTCTCCTTGTATGTAGCCGTCCTCAATAATGTAATTCTCCAACCAATTGCCCTTTTCGACTTTCTTTATATGCATTAATTTCATAAGAACGTCCACGTTTCTATATATGACGAGTTTCCTAGCATTAGAGAGATCCAAATATTCAGTAACCAATATTGGCAACCTAGGAATGGGTTTACCTCTAATGATAAACACATCGTAGTGCTTTGGTTTGGGAATGGTCAGCTCACTTTCTCAAAGATGTTGCGGCACAATTTTTCTATGGCATTCCTATCGCTCTCCACATGTAGTGTAGAGGCAATGAACATTGCTGGTATAATAGTGTTGACCTTGTATTCATCATCATAGAAGATAAATTCCTTTCCTAGAACACATAGGACAGCCCTAATTACCAAACTATGGGTGGACTGCAATATCTTGCTCAGTCAGTGCCTATTTTTGAACTTAAGCCTAACGGGGGTGTCCATAGATATGCTATTCATCTTAGACAGTTGCAATTTTTTTGCTCGGAAAACAGTGATAATGCCATCTACTTCATCAATCTTATAGCTAATTTGGAAGGTTACTAGAATTTTCCAACTAGGTTAAAGCCATTCTAACTCTGCTGGACCATTCAATTTAATTGTTCTTTGATTTTAACTCCACATGATTAATGAACGGGCATTTGCTAATTCATGATCGTGGATTTCATCATTAGGTGGTCATCCTAATGGATGCAAATTAATAGCTAACAAGCTAGATCTGCTTCGCATGTGTCAAAGGTCTTATATTGTGAATCCCATCTTGTATTGCAAGCTTCTTGTGATCGATTTCTCTTATGACTTAAGGTCATCTTTCCCATGCGCAGGCTGTATTATTAATTGCTCTATTGATATTACTGCTAGATATTTATCCACAACCTTTTTAAATGCTTAATTATCTAGCCTATCTTATCCTGAATGCTTCATTTGCTACTTTATATGCTCGGTAGAATACTACAGAACTACTAGTAATAGAGTCTAATACCCAATCGATGAGATTTGATCCTATTCCTTACTCAGTCTTTATAGAATGTAATTTCCTACTTAGTATTTGGATACAAACCTTGTCACCGAGCTTATTGTTTTTTATGTTACCCACTTCAAATAACATGCAATCTATGAAGTTAAGCATTTGTTTTGCATGTTGAAGTCTTCTAGCTTCTTTTCCTCTTTGAAATTTCACATGTTATATTTTATTTCTTGGTTTATTCTATCTAATATTATTTCTGTCAAGAAGTGTGATTTTTAAGTATAGTATACTCTATTTCTATATAGGGTGAATTCATATTCAATCCAATTCTTAATCAGTCATTCACACCCTATATTTTTCAATTTTGTTTCCATTTTCTCCTTTATTTGCCCCCTCTCTATAGATGTGGTTTATCATTGTTTCTTCAAAATATTCTAATAATTCTATGGCTCTTCCATCTTGAATTTAACTTCTAGTTAGGAGTCTCTTTAGTCTGGATTGTGTTTATTATTATTTATGAGTCTCCTTCTATAGCCAGTTTTCTAATTCCCAAATCTTTACCTAGTAGAAGTCCTTCAATCAATACTTCCATTTCAGCTATGTTATTCGTGACCATGCCAATTGGTTTTGCTAATTGGCGCATATTGTCCCATCCCAATGATGGATTATGCAACCAATCCCTGCTATCCTAGGATTGCCTCTTGAGGCTCCATCAAAATTTAATTTATGTCATCCAAACTCCAGTTTTGTCTATGTGCATTGTTCTCTCCTAAGATTACTTTCTTTACCTCCTTTCTCATAATGTGGAGGTATCTGTAAACCATACCATTTTTTCTTATCTTGTTGTCCCATCTTGTAAACTTACAATCCTTTGTATTTCTATTTTTTAATCTGTCGTTAGTTGTTTCCATTATTGTTGCTTCACTTTTATTAATAAGGTACTTCCATTCTGATTTCTTTCCTTGAAAGATTCTCATGCTCCTTTCTTTCCATACTTCCCATAACATTATTGATGGGGCTATTATCCATAATGCCCTATATAGGTTCTTACATATATTTGGCTATCCCTTCATTGTATCCATAAGATTGTTAGATAAAGCAATCTTCCAACCTAATTTATTACATAGCCAATGCTAGCAGTCAGAGGTATAAGGGTAGTTCATGAGTCAATGTATTGTTTCTTTGTTTGCTTCACATAACAGACATCTAGATGGACCTGCAAAACCAAGCTTTCTAAACCAATCTGTCATCAAAATTCTCTTTTGCAATGCTACCAAAGAAACATGCTCTCTTTTGGTAAGCATAATTTATCCCAACACAAGTGTATGGGAGTTTCCATCTTTTCCCATTGCTGTGTTCTAACTAAGTCTAAATAGCCATCACTAACTTTATATTCTCCTGTTGTGGATCCCATCCAAATTAGTACATCCTCCCCCTCTTTTACTATTATTTTTCTGGTTGCTAGGATGTTTTTTAGTTCTTCTACATCTGCCCTTGGTAAAGGTATTCCGTCCAGAGACTTCCATTTCCACCCAAGTAAAGGATCCCCACTGGGAACCTCTATATAATCCTTAATATATTTGCCTCATAAAGTCTCTAATACCTCTTTTGTTCTATTAAAATTTAGATTGTTATCCAAGATTGTGAATCCCCTCCATGAATTCCTCTAGTAAAGGGCTTTGTTACCCTCTACTATGTCCCAAGTGATCTTATACTCTGGAACCTTTAGGAGGTTTGTTGTTCTAAATATATTACTCGGATCTGACCCATTCAAATATTTCTTTTGAAGTATTTTCACCCACTTTCTATTTGGCTCTTTATATATTTTCCATACCAACTTTGCCCCTAATGCCTTGCTTTGCCAATTCAAATTTTTTATACCTATACCCCCTACTTCACTTGGCTTACATATTTTATCCCTACGTATCAATGCTAATTTTCTATCTTCCAATACCGCTTGCCAATAAAAGGTTCTCATCTTCTTCTCTAACTTAGCTTTAGCACCTTGTGGAAGTGGTACCCATGACATTTGATATGTAGGGATTGCAGATAGGACCACTTTTAACATAATTGCCCTTCTCATATTTGATAGCTATTTTCCTTTCCAAGATCCATATTTTGCTCCATTCTTTTACCTATTGGATCCCACATCTTATTTATCCTACTCCCTTTGTCCAAAGGTAATCCTAAATATTTGCTTGGTAGATTTCCTTTTTTGAAGCCTAATGTATTACATATAGCTACCTCTTCCCTCCTATTGGTATTAAAGAAAAAAAAACTGATTTATCTGCATTCACCATCTGGCCTAATGCCTTTGTATATATGTATTTAAATTTTTTTAAAGTTTTTTTCTTCTTTATTTTTCCTTTCTCCAAAGAGCATAGTATCATCAGCGAATTGTTGGTGAGTTAAATGTGTTATTCCCTCAGTTACTTTTGTTCCTCTAATTTCCTCTTGTTCTTAAGTTGCGCCTATAGCCCTACCAAGTGCTTTTGGCATAATTATGCATAAAAAGGGTGAAATCAGATCCCCTTGTCTTAGTCCTTTGGATATGTCAAAATATCCTTACAGGGTTCCATTAACTAATATGGAGAATCTAGAACAAGATATGAAACTAAAAATTAAATTTATCCATTGTCTTGTGAAACCGAATGCTTCCATACATTTACTTAAAAATCTCCAATCCATTTTATCGTAAGCCTTATTAATATCTAACTTTATGAGCATGTTGGGTTCTTCATTATGTTGAACTGAATGGATAGTTTCCTAAGCTATGATTACTCCATCAAAGATGGATCTGCCTAGAACAAATCTCATTTGCTCCTTCAAGATTATGAAGGGAAGTAGCTTTTTTGCCCTATTTGCCAATGCTTTGGATAAGACTTTATAAATAGAGTTGCAAAGCAAAATAGGTCTGTAAACATCCAACTCTGCTATTTTATCCTTTTTTGAAATAAATGTTATCAAAGTATTATTTCTCTCTCTCGGGATGCTTCCTGAATTCCTCATATTTTCTAATGCTTCCGTCATTTCCATTCCTAAGAAGTGCCAACATTTTTGAAAAAAGCATGTTGGAAAACCATCAAGTCTGGGGGCTTTGTCGAGATGCAATTGATGTAGGGCAGTTTTTATTTTTGCTATTGAGAATTTATTAGTAAGCATTCTATTCTATTCTTCTATAATGATTTTAGGTATATTTTCTAGCATTTTCTTTTGTGAACTTAAGTCTGAACTATCCCAGTTATTCAAAATGTTCTTGAAGAAAGTTACTATTTCTTGTGATATTTCTTTTGGATCCTTAACTATTTTGCCCCTTACTCCTTTTATTTTGAGGATCATATTTATGTTTCTTCTCTGCTTGGTGCTATTGTGAAAAAAAATTGAGTTTCTATCTCCCTTAGCAAGCCAATGCTCTCTAGATTTTTGTTTCTAGTATATCTCTTCTTTCATTAATATATTTTCATAGTTGTTGAGTAAATATTTTTCCTTATGATATTTTCCATGGTCCATACCATCTTTTATAAATTCTTTGTTTAGGTTATCAATTTCTTCTTCTAGTCTTTCCTTCTCTTTGAAAATATTTTTGAAATGTTTGTGCCATTCCCATTGGTGATTTGTGCCAATCCTTTTAATCAACCGAATCAAGTCCTTACTTGTGGATTCCGCAAGTCCATTTCCCTAAGGACAGTGATTTGATGAAGTTTTGAGTAAAATGCCATGCTTTAGCGCAAACTCTAATATCTTTGAGCCTACAAAGGCTCTTGTGTTGTCTGATATGATGTTCTTCAGAGGGATGAATCTTGTTATTGTTTCCTCTACGAAATTTGGGATTTCATTCTCTGCAACGGCTTCTAGCCATGTGGTGAAGTAATAAGTGGCTCTTAGAATCCACTTATGTCTCAAACTGGAAGTCAGGTTGATCATTCCAATAAAATTTAGACCCCATTGAGCGAAAGGTTAGTTAACCACAATTGGATTGAGAGGCATTGCCAAATTCTTATGTCTTCCAACGAAAAGCTAACTCTCTATAGACATTTTCTAACCAAATGATGGCAATCAATGAACAATGTAGACCAGAAATATTCAACACATGATTTTTAATGTTGCGACCTTGGTGGAAAAATGATCATCCATAGGGCCATAATGGAACTCATTTAGAATTTTTTCTACTTGATTCTTATCTACACAATGGAAGATGTTGTCAAAATTCCTTTTAAAAAGAACTCCTATTAAACCATATCCTACATTTTGCAATCTATAAAATATTCTTTTGTGCACCGGAAGATGATGCGAATACTTTTCAAACTACATGAACTATATTTTGCCTAACACCCAAGTGTTTGCCTCTTCCAATTGATTCATCAAAATGATTCCCATTTATTTTTTATGTTCATGAACCTCCTCTAGAGATGTTTCTTCAACTAGGGACTTGCCGCCATTTGCAAGATATTCACATAGACCTTTTCCATGGATTATTTTGGTGGGGTGAACTTCAATGTCATATTCAAGAATCTTAGTAATCCAATTAGCTCTTTTCTCTATGATGTTTCCTTCCATAATGTAATCATGTACACTAGAATGAACCACATACACCAAGGCCTTATTACTCGTGTACCTGAATGTTAAGAACTTCAAAAAAACCAATCAAGTCCCACACTCGGTGTTGGTAGGATTGCATTCAGACATTCTTAGTAGTGGATAAACTCCAAACTTATTCACCACTAGTTCAAAATCTCCAAATATCTTCAATTGCGTAACATCCATTCTCTCTGCGAGGCTCAAGCCTCAAACCAGTCCTTCATACTCGACCTCATTGTTAGTACAAGAAAACTCGAGGCAAAAGGCCCGCAAGGTTTGACCTCCTTGCGAGGAAATTAGGCAGACTCCAACTCCTAAGCCAATTTTACACCTTGCATCATCAAAGTGTAAAGACCACAATTCTAATTCTCCATTTTCTTTTCTTTGACCTTTCGAGTCTCTACAAACCCTTGGAATGGCTTGATCTTTGTCATATATGACATAAGTGCCAAGAGCAGTGGCATGGAAGTTACCAAAAGGATCTAAATCAATGAACTAATCAAGTAGAACTTCCTCCTCAACACTCCTTTCCCTGATCACTTCTTCATCTTCCAGCATTTATGCATAGTTCATCTCTTCCTTGGTAACAAAAGTATGAGTGGGCTCAGAATTCAATATAGCGTCTATTGGCATTAAGGAATGACCGGTAAGCTTGCAACCGGTACATAGAAATAAAGTTATTGTCATTGATTGGCAAAAGAGGTGTCGACAGTAGGGTCTAAGGACACCAGTATTGGTTCTGTGAAACAGGACAAAGATAGATACATCTGACAACAGGCAAAGTGCGTAGAAAGACTGGTTTGGCAACCGGTGACCCTATGCAAGAAAGAAAAGACTATGTTCTCATTAAGAGCAACCGGTCACTAAGCACACCAGTAACCAAGGAAAGAATACAACTAGTATCAGCCATGCAACCGATATAGTCAAAAGAAGAAAAGGTGACAGGTCAATGCTTCTACCTATGCACACTTTAAGGCTCTTAACCGATCTAGTGAAGACTTCGACATAATAGATGAATTGAGAAAGTCTCAGTCAAACTGCTTGTTATCTAACTCCTTGACTGGGATTTACTGCACTAAATCCGGTAGACTTTGAGTTATATAAATGATCAGTACAATGTGCGTTTAAAGGTTTTAAAGCCGGAGTTTTTGGCTTTAAAACACGGAGTTATCTCTTGCGAAGGAAAGCTTTTGACACGCATCATTGTTTTCTTTCATTAAAGCAGATAAAGCAGAACATGCACCAGATGTTTCTTCAGTGAACTAATACTCCACTGGGTGATTGATCTGAAGATGACCTCGGAACAGGTCATGCATGAGAAAAGCAATTAGGGCAAGAAATCTATATCGTCTGCTGTCGGGTGAGAATACAATTTGCCCTCATTCAACCAAAGTAAAGAGTGAACCTGTACGCTAAAGAAGCTAGGGTAAAGAGAAAGGTAAAGAAAGTAGAGTGTGCAAAGAAGCACAATACAAGAGGAGAACATACCTGCATCGACCGGTAATGTTTCTCAGCTGAGCATAATAGAGATCTTATCAGGCTGTGCAAAGCCATTTGTAAAAGGTCAAATCCTTCTATTGTTTTCTAACAACTACAATAGCTAAATCCCAGTATTTAGGTGGACATTAATAGGTCCCTTATACTAAATCCCTTAACCGGGTGACATCTGTTCAGGTGTTCAAAGTCCTCTAACCAGGGAGGCATTAACTGAGCTTATTGTATCAAATCCCTTAACTGAGTCGCACCTAATAGTGTGTTGTAATCCTTTAATAGAGAAGGCTCCTAATAGGGTGCACTTCAGAAGAGTGCAAATTTGTGAGGTTTCCTCACACCGAGGTTTTCACCCGATTTGGGTTTCCACGTGATAAATCTAGTGTTGTTTTGTGTTTGATTGCTTGATGCTATTCTTAAGCTGGAATCTGTATTTGCTTTCAATTAGAATATTATAGACCAGATTGGAGTAAAGTTTTTAGAGGTGATGATTCACCCCTCCCCTCTCAACACTAGTAGGCACTGTCAGCGTCCTCTAATATATGTTATGTTCAATGTGCATAGGCTCAACTAATACTTTCAATTTAGAAGTATATCGGGTTTATAGGATTAAATGGGACCAAACGAGCTATTTTAGCAATGAAATCTCTTGAGAAATAGAGGTTGAAAAAAGGAGGGATATCAATTACTATGACCTCTTGGGAAATAGTGATATTAAGGCAAGTGTACAGTGTAAGAGGAAGTTCTTTAATATTTCCTACGGTTTGCACCTTATTTCCATCTAGCTGCATGACTCCTCTTTCAATGACTTCATATTATAACTTTAGAGCCTTAACTATCTGCTTAGGCCATCACTATAGTACTGGCTCCTAAATCCATTATGGAGATATGAAGTAATTTGTCCCCTATAATTAATGTTGGAAAGAAGGGCATGCAATTAGACTTACTTGCCTCCTTAGCAATCCTTTCTTCCTTAATGTTTGTGTATGTCACGGGTTGGCTTTCTAGTGTTCTAATGACTAAGCCTTTTCCCTTTTTCCTGGACTTCTTGATATATCTCTTCTTGAGTGTCTTTATCATGCCCCTCAAGAGCCTCTTGCAGTAACAACTTCTTCTCAAGAATAACCAAAATGTCCCACAAGGACACATTGGCAGGTGCCTTCCTTAGTTGCTCAACCACGTTAAGTAATCCAAGCAAAGGGGCTTTTGGTTCTTTGAATTTGACAATGATTGTTTCTTTTGGTTTGGTGGTTGGGACCCCTTTTGGCCTCTAGAAAGGTTGCATGATGGCTAACAAACCAAGACCTTTATATAGAGTTTCTTTTGGTTGTGTTTCAACAACAAGCTCCGTCATGAACCTCTTCTTAGAACAAGTATTGTTATTGGACTGCACTTGTGGATTCTTTAACATTGATGCTCCATTGGCAAATAAAACATTTTTTGTTTTCCATCCAGGAGAATAGTGCATAATTAGGTGTGATCTTTGCATCTTGTTCTAAAGACATCCCTTCCATTTGAGTAGTTAGCATGGTGTTGTGAGGTTTTCACACCATCACTCCATAGCAAATGGGGACCTCTTATCAGGTTTTAACACCATCACCCCATTGCAATTGGAGACCCCCTCTTTTTTTTTGCTTTAGTAGTAGGAGTACTGGTCTTAGATTCTCTTAGGGGGTCTTAGGTGGTCTTAGT
Source organism: Chamaecyparis obtusa (assembly GCA_027943335.1). Classification (NCBI taxonomy): domain Eukaryota; kingdom Viridiplantae; phylum Streptophyta; class Pinopsida; order Cupressales; family Cupressaceae; genus Chamaecyparis; species Chamaecyparis obtusa. The sequence goes on from BSBK01009650.1 coordinate 237,398, forward strand.
TGGTGGCGATTTTCAAGTCTCCAAGTCGAGGAAGTGAGTTTGGGAAACTTTGGTCTGCTAAGTAGTCTAGTCTGTAAGGGATATGCACAAAAGTTGGGCTAAGGTAGCCAAGGAGGTGAGATTGAAATCAAGGGATTTGTGATGAAATGAGTTAGAACCTTTTGAAAATCCTTATTCCAGTCTCAATTTGACCTTAGAAAGTCAAGAAAGGTTATGGGAGGTAACACTACTGAAGGCATGGTGAATCCTAAAATTTGGCTAAGTCTAGAATGTTTTTTAAAACTCCCAAAGTCTAGAATCTTTATTATAACTCCTGTGAAGCTGAAACCTATCTCAAACATCCTGACAGTACTTATATAAAATATAACTTATACTTAAATGTTATATTTTATATCAATCCTCTCGCCTCTTGAGCTGAAATTTTGACCAAGTCTAGACAAGTTGAGCAAGAGGTGGCGGAATTCCTCTCAGCCCAGGAATTCCGCCCTCAAATTCCTCTGTTTTTGAAATCTCTACTCTTATGGAACATCAAAATCTTGATAGGGTGAAACACTCAAGTGCTGAGGATAGAAAATTGAGGATCAAAGGATCAAAGTGTTGAGATTTAGAAGGCAAAATGAGAGAGTTTTGACATGGCATAAGGACTGGCGGAGTTCCTCTCATCCTAGGAATTCCGCCCCAAGAAATTCCTCCAATATTAAAAATTCCACCCAAGAGGAAACACCAAATGTTGATGGGATTAAGAAATCAATGGTCAAGGCAATCGAAATGATGAATTTGTGAAGGTAGAAGAGAAGTTTTGAAGCATGACAAAGGCACATGAAGGGTGGCAGAATTCCTCTCAGCCAAGGAATTCTGCCCTTAATCTTTCCTCAACTCCTAAAATCTCCGCTAATGAAAAACTTAGTTTCCTTCATAACGTTTAAGTGGCCAAGTGGTGAGGAGTGAAAATTGGTAATTCAAGGTTGAAGCTGATGGAGTAGAAAGAGCTAATGATCAGATTTTGAGCAAGAAAAGGCATGAAAGGATGGCGGAATTCCTCTCTTCCAAGGAATTCTGCCCTTGATAATTCCTCTCTCTCAAATATCCCCGCCCCAGCAAGAAACACAAGTCTTGATCAGAATTAGAAACCCAAACGAAGGAGGTAGAAAGTTGATGACAGAAGGAATGCAAATCCTTCAAATGAGGGATTGATGAAGCTAATCATGAAGGAGAATCATATCTTGGTGGAATTCCTCTCTTCGAAGGAATTCCACCCTAAAAAAAATTCCTCTAAACGTAAAATCTCCTCCATGAATTCAAAGACAAAAGGGGATGTAAAACAAGTCGGGCAGCATGATGAAAATAAGGATTGATTTAAATGTTTTTATTGGCCAAAAAAGGTCCAAGTCGGAGCCTACCTTGAAGTTTGTGCCCCTTCAAATGCTAGATAGCCTATATAAGGAGGAACATTTCAAATCATTTCAACTCACAAACACGGCAATTTTTTATCTCTGCAAGACATCGACTTACTTTTAGCAGTCAGCGAGTTACTCATAATTGACAGTGATTTCACCTTTGTGAGGCAGAAATTTCCTCCATAGCAACAGCAGGTCGACATAAGAAGAAAGTAAAATCGTTTGGGAAGGCATAATTCTGGGCGAAGGAGGCAGTTTTTATTCTCAAAATCAAAGATTGGAGGTGGTAAGAGGCAAAATCTGAATGTGTTGTAATGCCAAAAAAAATCACCTATCGTTGCAGATTTTGATTTTGTTCAAATTCATAATGCAGATCTGAATTACTTAATTAAATTTCCAATTCTTTCAAACCAAAATGTTAGATGCTTTATGAGAAAGAAATCAGATTCACATAAAGGAATTTTAGATGGTGAGAACTCAATTAAAATGTATTAAAATGGAACAAAATCTAGCTTGAATTCTTATCCAAATTTAATGAATTAAAATTTGCAAGGGGAAGGGAGGTTTGATCTTGAGATTAAGAAAAATCCATTTCATTTTGATGTTGATGCAATTATCATGAAAGCTTTCAGATTTCTTCATACTTATCAATTTTATGAAGCTTAATGCATTTTTTTTCTCCTTTGATTTTGCAAGGTGAATTTTGAAGAGGGATAAGGCAAGGAGAGCAAGGAGATCAAGCTCAACCTCGAGGACTTCGAATGAGAAGAAGATTCAAGTCAAGTTACTAAAGTGCAAATTTGAAGACCAAGATCAAGATGGAATTCAAGAAAACAAAATCTACAAGTAAAAGAAAATCACCAACTTGAATTTCCTCCGGAAATCCAAGTTTGCTTTAAAGGAATCCAACCACATGAAGGATTTAATCACTTCGAGAAGTTCAAGATTCAAGTTTACAAGTGCAACCAAGTTCAAGTCAAAGCAATGAGAAAATTTCCTGAAGATGAAGAAGATTAGAGACGATGAAGCAATTTGGTAATATGCCATCACTATTGAAAACTTGGCAATGTTGAGAATCAAGAGATATTTTCCCATCATCAAGAGATTGATCAAGTCTACAAGATAAGGATGTTGGGGTGGCACCTAGTTGTCTTCTACTGATAAAAAAATCCCACTTATACATGTTTCAATCATTATATGCCAAGTGTACAATTTTCTCATTGGCTATCAAGGGCTTTGTAATTTTCTTATTGGCCCACAAAGTGATGCCCTCATGTAATTGGTAGACAGTTTGGCAACCCTAATTAGGGTTTGAAGGGATAAATATTGGCCCTTGATCTTGAATTGATCTTGGCCTTTCATTATAATTGAACACTTATAAAAGGCCAAGGCCTTCTCATTTGTAAGAGTTAGACTGTTAGTTAGTTAGTAGTAGAGAGTAGAGTAGGCGACTTGATGAATTGTTGCCATAATGCTATCAATGTAATTGAAGATTCATTGTTGGTCTTCATGGTGGAGTAATGTTGCTTAGAAGTGTTATATGGTTTCTTCAATTCCTCATTTAGATTTCATTTCATGTTAACTAGAAGTAGATGAATGGAATATAGTGTTGAATGGTGACTAATGGTGAAGCTAGTGTCCATACCTTTTGGTACTTGCTGATTGTGAGTAGCAGTGCAAGGTTAGTCTGGGCCTAAAATGCAAGTGTTTAACTTCTATTGGAGATGTTCATTCAGATTGACCCTTCATAGGGTATTTGGATGAGCATTAACAATGTGAAAATCATTCTTGCATCCATAAAAGATAGCACCCTCCTATGCCTAGTTGACATGGTGAAGCAAGGATTGGTTAGAGGCTCACCCATCATCAACATTATCCTACATTCTCAAAGTTAGCTTTTATTTCCTTTGCAAGTTATTTGGTTGGAAGTGATTGAAGTTGTTGAACTAGTTGATACCCATTGAATGAATAGTGCAAGTCCCTTTGTGATAACCAGCATATCACATCATAAAACTAAGTGAAGATCCACAATACGAAGGAGCCTTGGGGTTGTCTCATTTGATCACACAATCCAAATACATTGTTTAGCATATGAGCATTTTTATTCAAGGAAGAGTTGGAGATTTGGTATTTCATCTTGAAATACTAAGTAATTAATTTTGTATGTTGTAGTGGAGCAAAATTCACATCAACACATGGCATTCTCTATACCCGGCAAAGAGTACGTATAGACTTCGATGTCCAGAGCCATTCCTTGTCTATGTTGTTTGGCCACCTTTTGTTGCAAATTGCTTCTTGGGCAATTCCATAGCATGTGTATGTCATTGCAAGGGAAACACGAAGCATTGACATCCTCTTCTAGGTTGTTTTGCACAGCTACCAATTCCTTGTTTTGATTTTGTGGGATGGCTTGCAAACAAGTAGGAACAACCAGAAGTTGATTAGAAGGTTGCACTAAGTGTTACCCTTGTTGGCTCCTTGATATTGATTTTGCTAGAAATGAAGTCTCCTACCTTGATAATCTTGATAATTTTGATATGGAGGTTTTGGGGGCATAGTCTATTGATGTTTAATGTTTATGATCCATTAGAGAAGGTTCGTAGAAGGTTCTTCATATCATTTATCTCAACTACCATCCAGGACATGGGGGCTGCATTATTCTGTTGAGCATTCAAAGACATAGATGGATTGAGGTGGTGTCGAGGGACTAGCAGTTGCCTCTCCTTGTGTGCAAGTAGCTACTTCCAGAAGGACTAACATAGGAGGCCTAAGCGGGAGCTTTCTGGCATCAATCTAGTTATTCTCTAATCTCACAGCTAGCTCCCAAGCATTTGGCAATGTATAGTCACCAAGCGACTAAATAGTCACTGCTATATCTGAGTTGAATGCCTTAAAGGCCATATCCACAGGAGGGTGAGATGCAACAAGTATATGTTGCTAGGATTTATAAAACCAAGTGTTGAAGTTTGCAACCGCCTCTTGGGGGTTCTCTTGATAGTAATCAGATGTTGCAACAATGATTTGCGGTCACCCTTTTCATAAAATCAATAGAAGAAGAAAGTTCCAATGTAGTCCCATGTGGTGCTAGAGTTCGGTGCTAGGGATCTATACCAATCTTGTGCCTTCCCAAGGTAAAAGAAGCCCCCAACAACTTGAGGGCTAAATCCTCCTGAGTTATGTAATGCACAGTACACACATCAAACACGTCTTACATATGCTCTACAAGGGTCTTTGCATCTTCCCCAATGAACTTGGATAAATCCTTCAACGTGGAAGTAGGAATGGGATCCCAAGTTGCAAGACAAACAAGTGGAATAAGCAGACTCCCGCTATTCCAAATTACAGACTTTTGAGGCTATCTAGGTGCAGTTGTTGGAGGAAGTGCTTTGGGTTGCAGTGCACCTAATGCAAAAGTTCAAGAACACATTATAGTCACCAAAGGTGGCGGTAACAAGCCTAGAATATGGGTTGTCTGTGTCCTCATAATAGATCTCTAGCTCATACACCCTCAAAAATATCAAGTGATTGTGGGTCAAGTTCCACCAAGTTTTCCAAAAAAAGAACTGTTGATCCAAAAGTTTGCACTTCCGAAGGTAACAACCTTATGGGAAGTTTGGTGGTTGGAGAACTAATTGCACTCCACTGAACCTCCAGGATTTTCGAAGTCAACTCTTCAATTACTTCTATTTGGAAGGAAAAGAAAGAGAAAGCGCAATAAAAATAAATCTAAGACAATACATCATATCATAGGTCATGAACATTTCAAAACTTCATCTCTATGAGGCATAATGCATTAACAGATATCATAACTATAGAAAGAGTTACAAACATGATTCCACAATCTACAAGTTTAGTAAACATTTGCAGAAGCGTAAGTCAAACAACACAGATTCAAATCATTAAAGATATAGAGCAAAGTTAAAAGAAATAGCCGCAAAATAGTAAAAGCATACACAGAAAACGCCAAAAGCGCAGTCTAATATATTAACTTCTATGATGCACCTCTTCACTGGTGCATCATTTCTTTCAAATGATTGGTGATCGCAAGGTCATAATAACCTCCAAACAATTAGGAATGCAAAGCAAAAACATGATTCCTCTTCATAAAAACCTAAACTCACAAAACAAGACCAATGCTTGTGCAAAAAGTTGGGACCTTAGGAAATTTGGGTGCATGACGAAGCTAAAGAGGAAAGGACACGTGAAGCACAAGTGCACCAAGAAAACTCATGCGATTCAAAAGTGTTGAAAGGTTGCACCATGTCAACACATGGAGAGACTGTAAAATGCTCTAAGAAGCAAAAAGGCACCAAGTGTCACCACCACATGACACCATAAAGAGAACGCTCACAAAGTTGAGAGGGGAAGCACTAGGATGACACATGGACGTCCTTTGGGAAGATGTGGTTATTGAAAAACAAGGAATCACACAATCCTGAAGCAAAATCAAAAAGGATAAGTTGAAACCTAAGAGGGAGACACATGGCTATCACAACTTATCATGGTCGATACAATCTACAAAACCTTGCAATCATTCTTGATTTCAATTTGGATAAGACTAATGATTGTAGATTGCATTGGCATTGCAATAATGTCCCCATTTTTTCAAGGTTCTCTTGTAGTGCAGTCGGTGCTAGCTTTCAAGTTGTGTCAACATGATCAGAGGGGCTTTATGGTATCACCAGTGTGCTTAGATGAATTAATGGAAATGAGCGACACTTTCTGGAATGACTTTTGATAACTTGTTTGGGACTTACTATTTTAGTCAGTTACTATTATTAGTGCCACTTTGGACACCAATTGGTCAGTTGGGTGTGTTGGCTGACTCACTATTTTTGGCAGCTACTATTTATAGTAACTGCTATTTTTGCCAACTAGTCATAGCTTCAGTCTCCTCTCAGCTTCAGTATGTAGTAGTTTCAGTTTCAGGATTTTTGGGGAACATTTCTATTTTTAGCATATTACTATTTATAGCAAGTGCTATATATAATAACTAGTCTAAGTCTTAGCCTTCCCTCAACTTCAAAGTTTCAATTCCGAGACTTGGTGAATTTCCCAAGGCTCAAAAATAGTATTTTATTATTTCACTTAAATATTTTAATAAAGCGACTTTTTATCACTTAAATGAAATAAAGTGGATGCCAAAGTTAAGAAGGTAAAATAACATATTAATATCATTTTATGTGACCTAAATGGAAAAAATATTTAAACAATATTTTAAAGAGCAAAAAGGGATGTCCACTTGAGCAGAGAGAAGTGAAATATTAAAAATGGAAAAGGTTATTAGCTTATTGTATCTGAGTTGCCCTAATTTCTCATTGAGACTCTATATATTGGAGTTTTAACCTTCATTTGATATAATGATTTGATGATTCCCTATATTTCTCTTTGAGAAAACCATGTGTGGTTTTCAGACTTCCCAAGGATGAAACCCCTTTTGAAGAAGAGTAGTTACAATAGTGGAAGATCTACTCTTGCTGATTGTTGGAAATATCATATTGGTAATTTCACAATGCAGTACATTTGAGATTTTGGCAAGTATTTTTCAGTGACAAATTACAAGATGGTTTGGTGCAGAGTTATGGGGTTTGGCAATTCCCATGGTTTACCTTGCTGGGGTGTGAGGGTTTAGTGCTTTTCATTTGGCGTGGTTATCTCACACAAAACCTTGGCAACTTGAAGTTAGTACTTGGCATGAGATTTGGTCTGATTACTCGGCATGGATCTTGTATCTTTGTGATGACAACCTATGCCAAGATTATTCCTTGGCAAGGGTTTGGAAATTTTTATTGGCATGGAAGCAATTCAATCTGCAAGTTTGTTGGCTTGGCTTCCTTCACCCACCTTGAACGTGAAGGTTTGGATTCTTCTTGGCATGTTGTTGGTTCTTGACATGAACCCCCTGTTTAGATTCAAACTTGAATCTGTTGTTCAGCCCCATAAGCATACTGCTGATTATTAACAGATTGTTGTTCAAAACTTCAAAGCATATTCTCATAGAAGTTTTCCATCTTACATTGGAGCAGAAGCTGAAATGTGGATGTGATCCTTGATGAGGGGCTTAGTGCAGCTATTATACTCAGTTATGTTATTGTATCTACTATCTACTGCTGTAGCTGTGGATTTTTGTTAAGGTCATACCAGCCTTTTTCTCTGCTTTTGTAACAGCAGGTTAGAATACAGAAAACAAGTTCATTTTATGCTGGTCATTCAAAGGGGTTTTCAGAATAGATTCAGACTTTGACATTTTTTTTCTCTGCAAATAAGGTCGCAGATTTATCATTTCAAATCTGTTCTTGCTGAGCACTGTATAATTTTACTCTTTTCCTGTTATAAGTTCTTTCCCTCTATTATGCATATTTGCATTGAAATTACTATCATTTCAAACTTACTGTAAATCTGAAAGTAAACTCAATACATTATAGTTTATACTGGTAAAAAAATGTTTGATAAAATTACAGTGAGTGGAAAGAGCTGGAAATAAGTGTCAGAACAAGGGGGGGTGCTAACAACAGAGTATGGAGATACATCAAAGCATGAAGGATAGATGATTTTTGCCCAGTGTAGTTACAACCGTGCTGGTATGTGTGTATGCAAAATGTGGAAGCATAAATAAGGCATGTAAATTGTTTGATAGAATGCATCAATGCTACACAGTTTCTGGATTCGATTGTGTGAAACTTTTTGAACATCAATGTTTTGGATCACACTTCGTGATCCATCATCAAGATGCAAGAGAGCATAAGGAGAAAAAAAATGGGGATAACACTTTGTGATCCATCATTAGGATGCAAGAGAGCGTAGAGAGAAGAAAGATGACATCATCCTTCTTCTCCTTATGCTCTCTTGCATCCTGATGATGGATCACGGAGTGTGATTCGAAACGTTGATGTTCAAAAATTTTCACAAAATTGAATCCTAAAACTATCTAGCACTCATATGGATTATTGAAATCTAATAGCTTTGAAGAATGCATCAAACAAATGCCATCTCATGGATTTCAATGATTGCAAGATATGCACCAGATCAATTTATTCTTAAGTTTTCCAAAACTTTCAAGTAAATGCAACTAGCAGGAGTAAAGCCAGACCCAACATCCTTTGCCAGCATTCTCACTGCCTACCGTCATAACCCACCTCAAACTAGGGCAAAATAAATAACAATTGCAACCTGGGCAACATAGTAAGTGCAAGGCCGACCTAGATAATTAATGAAGATCAGAAGGGCTGTGCAAGGACTACCAAGTGATTAAATGAGGGAGGCCAACCCAGTAATCTAAACACCTATGATTTCTTAAAACAAATAAATAAAACAGCACTAAGGTTAGAACAAATGATGGTGTTCATTATAGCTGACCTAATAAATAAGCATTTGCAAGGCAGCAATTTCCTAGAACAAGAAATAATTTAAATGAAATTAAGTTTAAGCCAACGGTTAAGAAGAAGAGTTGTGACTCTTTCAAAGAGGCAGAAATATTTAAGAGACGTGACATCTCTCTCATATTGAGTGTATAAAAGGAATGAGAATAATTCAAAGACAGATTCATTGAGTAATAAATAATAAATAGAAATCAGATCATCCATCTTCAGTTTGGAAATAAATAATTATTTTCAAAAGGCAACAATGAAAAGTGGTGATTCAATCCTTATGAAAGGTGGTGACCCTTCCACCAATAAAGTATAAAAGAAAGTTCATTACCATGGATAAGGGAAGGTGATCAGAAGAGTTAATTTGGGCAGATCAGCAGACCAAACAACAAGAAAGCATTCCAATACAAGGAAGCAAGAAAACTTAAAGATCGAACTTCTATAAAATATAAATCCTTCAGCAAATATAATCAAGTATTATCCACTGTGGTTAATACTCAGACCAGGCTTGAAAGCAGCAGACTGATATTCTTTCCAGATCCATTCTTCTCAGCACTCTACAATATTACAACTGCTTGTGGTATATATATATATATATATATGATGGAATATAAAATGCATATGTTTGATGATTAAACTGTTTAAAAACCATACAATTTGATGATGAAACTATTTAAAACCCATCTTGTATGAAAGGCAAGCAGTGTAAGAGGGGAGTTATAAGATGGCTATCTAAGTAGGCCACCCTAGGGGTGTCTATATTGCATGCCCCATGGCCAAGAGGGCTCTGATATCAATGCGCTCTTGGGCTTAGATAACACAATCAAGAAACCCCCTTTACGATCTCGTCTCCGACTCTACAATGATGGCTTTTCTCTTTAAAGGGATGAGGCAGAGATAGGGAAAGAAGGTACAATCACCCCCCTAAGTAGGCCACCCCAATGAATGTCCATGTTGCAACTTAGTGTGGATATTGCTTCAAGCAGACCTATCATGTTTCTTCCTCCAAACCCTAATGTGTTTGTACAATATTATAGATATTATATGAATGTTACGCGTTCTTGTCTAACCCTAATAGTTGGAAATATATATGTGTGTATGTGTGTTTCCTTGGTTATGATTGCAGGATTCAAATCCAAGATCACATTTTTTAAGGAGATATTTTACTTGATATAGATGTAACCCTAACCCCTAATTTGTTGCAATTGTGGTTTTAGGGAAAATTTGGAAAGGGACATTACACCTGCACTAAAATGGGAGCTCTGGAAAGGTGTACAGACTTCCATCTGGAAGGGGGATTTGTCTTGAATGTTGAAAATACACTAGTTGCAATGAGGCAAGAATTAAGCAAAACATTTCTCTCCAAATATGGCACAAATTTGCTCCAATTAATATGTGAAAGACAATATTTATTCCACGCTAGTTCATTGTGCTCCATGGTGGAATCAGCCTGCATCTTCCATGTCGATCACAAAAATTTTAGTTAGAATGAACCTACACCTTACACATTGGCATTACATTTCTGTGGAATGAACTTTACTCTCATTCATTTGCTCTCACAATCTGATTTGAAATGTAATCTCTGCCACCGTACACATTCTCTACAATTCAAACTCCCTGCCAATTCAAGTATTGGTCAAACTTATAAAGATACCAGGGATGAAGAAAGAACATCGATACTGAGAAATTCTTAATTATAATAGAACTGAAAAACTGGAGGAATTTGAAATGAAATTACAACTTTATGAATGGTTCATGATCGATGACATAAGTAAGAATAAGAATATAATTGAAGTATTGTTTTGATCTGAACCATGACTGCAACCAACAATCAGATTTCCATTGGGATTCACCATATAGTTAGAATTGGAATATGCTTAATCATCCTGAAAAGGCTTTAAGCATTGTTGTGTAAACCATGATTCAAAAACTGTGGCTTGGCCAAAATTTGCATGCAATCAGTTTCCTTCTTAATATAGCACCTGACATCTAGTTGGAAATGGTGAACAGCAACAATTAATTTAGAAAATCAAATAATGAAACTTTTCAAGTGTCAATCATCAAATTTGTCTGCAAATTAATTAATTTTCTGGAATTTTGTTGAAATCTTCTGAAATCAGCATCGAACATTAGACTATTATTGCCCTTATAAGTGAAATATTAATAAGAGCAAAGGTTACTATTTTATAGTATCTGAGTTGCCCTAATTTCTCATTGAGACTCTATATATTGGAGTTTTAGCCTTCAATTGATATGTTGATTTCATGATTTATAATATTTCTCTTTGAGAAAACCATGCGGAGTTTTCAGCCTTCCAAAGGATGAAATTCCCCTTAAAGAAGAGTAGCTACGATAATGGCAGATCTACTCTTGCTGATTGTTGGAAATATCATATAGGTAATTTCACAATGCAGTATATTTGAGTATTTGGCAAGTATCTTTCAGTGACACAATTTACAAGATGGTTTGGTGAGTTATGGGGTTTGGCAATTTCCATGTTTTACCTTGGTCAGGTGTGAGAGCTCGGTGCTTTCCATTTGGCATGGTTATCTCACACAAAATAATGAAGGGTGCTCCCCTTAATACCACAAACACATAACAGAAACAGAGAAACAACAACAATAATATGCAAGAATAGAAAATTGGCTTCTTATTATCTCCACAAATGTGGAATTACAAACTTTCAGAATTACAATATGCAAAGCCACATGGGCATTCCCTTTACAATATTCTGCAGGACAAAGCCTCAAATTATTACCCAGATCTACCCAGAACTGCCCTAGACAACACTATGGGCCTTCTTTATATAGGCAATTTCCACCGCCCGAGAAGGTTCCAAAAATTTAACCCTAAGGGCCGACCAAATTTAGAATTATTTTATTTTATTACATCAAAATCGGCTCAAAATAACTTTTGAAACCCGAACAGAAATTTTGAAAGAAAATTATTTTCCGCCATTTCAGGTGACCCAACTTTCGAAGACCATAAGTCATTGTCAGTTGACCCGATTGACAATTATAACCCCATTTCGAAAAGGGCATGAGGAGCTCTACAACATTTGAATCAAGCAAGCTTCATTCAGATGAAAACTCGACTTCATCCGGGGCCTCTAAAGCCTTCAAAACTGAGTTCAAAATTTTTGTACCCTGTTTCCAAAACCGAAAATTTTCAATATCTTCAAAACCAAACTTGATCTAGCAATGAAACTTTACTGGCGGGCTTATACGACTGAGATGAACCTCCACATGTGAAATCAGAACATTCCGAGATCATATGACCAACTTACTAAAAATAGAAGGTTTCCATAAATAGCAGCTCTACACAAGATAGCCCTTCTTGAATACAAAAACATAAATATTTTTGGGTGATGCAAGATTGCTCTTACACCTAGGATGCTCCTGCATCAGACACCCGGGGTAATTTGAGAAGTGACCCTGTCACGACTCAGGTGTGCAGAGGAAAACCAAGATGGTCAACCTCCTCTTTTGTCAGCCATGATGAATTTTCAACAGGTCGTCCTTTCCACTTGACTAGATATTCTTCATATGTCATGTTCCTTGTGCTTCTGCCAACACGACTGTCCAGTATGTCTTCAATCTCCTTGGTATCTGAACTACTTGCTGGAATACTCCAATGTGCCGCCGCGATCTCATCTTCAACACCTCCTTCATGATACTCTGTCAAATCTGAAATGTTAAACACTGGTGAAATATTCAGCTCACTAGGCAATTCTACCTCATATGCATTTCCTGAATCATGCTTCTTCAGTATCTTACATGGTCCAAACTTCCTCATTTTTAGCTTGTTATATGTACCAACTAGAAACCGCTCCTTCCGCAAATGAACCATGACTTCATCCCCAACCTGAAATTCTTTATGCCTCCTTTTCTCATCTGCCTTAGCCTTATACTGTGCATTCATCTTGGTAATGTGCTTCGTCACCTCTCCATGGGTGTTCTTCAAATGTTTCGCAAAATCCTCAGCTTCGGCACTACTTATTTCTCCTTTATCTATCTTTCTTAATTCAGATACATTTCTTGGACTACTTCCATATACAATTTAGAATGGTGATTTATCAGTGCTCCTATTGACAGAATTATTATATGCAAATTCTGCCTGTGGTAAAATCAAATCCCATCCTGTTGGCTTATCCCCAACCAAACATCTCAGCAAATTTCTCAAACTCCTATTCACCACCTCTGTCTGTCAATCAGTCTATGGATGATGTGATGAACTTCAAATCTGTCTTCAACTTCTTCAATAATGTACGCCAGAAATATCCAACGAACTTAGTGTCTCTATCTGAAACTATGGTCTTTGGCAAACCATGTAGTCTCACTACTTCTGTGAAAAATAATTCTATTACATGAACAACATCATTAGTCTTCTTGCAAGGAATGAAATGTGTCATCTTTGAAAATCTGTCAACCACCACAAAGATTGAATCATGTCTCCGCTGAATACTCGGTAAACTGTGAACAAAGTCCATGCTGATATCCTCCCAAGGCTTCTCTAGTACAGGTAATGGCTGATACAACCATGTATTCTGCTTCACTCCTTTCGCCATCTGACATACTCTGCAACTCTGTACAAACTTCTTCACATCTTGCTGCAACTGTGGCCAATAATAATTCTCACTAACCAAAGAAAGAGTTTTATCATAACCAAAATGTCTAGCCAATCCTCTGCTATGCTTTTCTTTGATGAGATTCCCCCTCATAGAACTTTGTGGAATGCACAATTGACTCCCTCTGAATAGCATATCATCCTGGATGATGAAATCCAGCCATTTTGTCCTGTCTAGAGTAACAAGTTCTGTATAAGCTTTCCAAGCTTCACCAAAATCAGGATCCTCTGGATACAAATTCTTGAGTTACTTGAACCCAACCACTTTAATCTGCATTTCTATCAGCAATAGTTGCCTTCTACTAAGAGCATCTGCAACCCTATTAGACTTTCCACTCCTGTGTTTCAAAACAAATGTATAAATCTGCAAAAACTCAACCCATTTCAAATGCCTCTGATTCAACTTTCCTTGACTATTCAAATATTGCAAAGTTTGATGATCAGTATACAAAACAAACTCTTTAGGAAGCAGATAGTGTCTCCACTTCTTCAATGTTTGAACTATAGCATAAAATTTTTGATCATAAATAAAATATTTTATCTTGGCATCATTTAACTTCTCACTGAAATAAGCAACAGGTTTACCTTCTTGGCTCATAACAGCTCTTATTACAGTACCACTAGCATCACAATCTACTTGAAACACCTTATTAAAATCTAGAAGTGCTAAAACAGGTTGTTCTGTAACTTTTTGTTTCAACAATTGAAAACTTTTTTCTGCCCCATTAGTCTATTTAAACTCTTTTCTATCCCCTCTCATTGTTTCAGTCAAGGGTCCACAAATACTGCTAAAATTTTTGATAAAATTTCTGTAAAAGCTAGCTAGACCATGAAAAGATCTTGCCTCAGTAGCATTCTTTGGAGTAGGCCATTCAAGGATAGCCTGTACCTTATCTGGGTCCATTTTTAGACCTTCTGCTTAAACTACAAATCCCAAATACACTAACTCTTTCTTCACAAAACTGCACTTCTTCAAATTAATCAACAATTTCTCTTCTCTCAACTTCTCAAATACCATACGAATATGCACCATATACTCTTCCAATGTCTTACTAAAGATCAAAATATCATCTAGGTAAACAATGACAAACTTACCCAGAAATTTTTTCAGAACCTCGTTCATGAGCCGCATGAAAGTGCTCGGTGCATTGGTTAGCCCAAAAGGCATGACTAACCACTCATACAATCTTTCCTTTGTCTTGAAGGCAGTTTTCCATTCATCTCCTTCTCTGATCCGAATCTGATGATATCCACTCTTCAGATCTATCTTTAAGAAATACACAGCTCCACTCAAACAGTCCATAATATCATCCATTCGTGGCAATGGAAACCTGTACTTGATTGTGATCTTGTTTATTGCTCTGGAATCTGTTCACATCCTCCACTCTCCATTCTTTTTTGGTGCTAATACTGCTGGTAGAGCACAGGGACTCAGACTCTCACGGATCAATCCTTTCTGCAACAACTCATGTACTTGCCTGTTCAACTCCTCACTTTCTGCAGGTGTCATTCTATGTGCTGCCTTATTCGACAAACTCACTCCTGGAATCAAGTCCATCTGATGACTGATCTTCCTGACTGATGGTAATCCATCAGGCACGTTATCGGATACAATATCTTGAAACTCATTCAACAAATCTGCAACTTCTATAGGAACATCTTCTACTTCCTCTTTACCAGCTTTTGGAATTAAAGTAAAACACACATGCTCATGTCTCATACCATCTAGGAACTTTCTTCCATCAACAAAAGTTATTCTTGCACTACCACATACCTTTTCTTCTATGTCATTCAATGACTTTAGCTTATGTCGCACTCCATCTTTTGTCCGGGAATATGTATTCGCACAGTCATCATGTACAGCACATCTGTCAAACTACCATGGTCTACCCAACAACATATGACATACATCCATAGATATGATATCACACAGTACCTCATCATGATATCCACCAATCTTGAACTTCACTAGGCATTGTTCATTGACCATGACCTTGTGGTCATCCTGTACCCAAGCAATCCGATATGGATGTGGGAGTTTCTGTCTCTTGAGCTTCAACTTTGTCACCATCTCTTCTGACACCAAATTATCAGTACTGCCACTATCAATAATCACATCACAACACTTACCCTCATACTTGCACCTGGTGCGAAACAGACTCCTCCTTTGTTCAGGTTTATTCTCACCACTCAACAGGACTTTTTCTGTTAATCGGCGTTTCTCCTCTTTCAGCATCTTCAGAATTTGATGATCTGGCATCTTCATCTACATGTGCAACTCTGGCCTGGCCTTCATTTCTCCTGTCTGTTCTGCCTTGGCGTTGAGGACATTCAAATGCCCTATGACCTTCTTCTCCACAGTGAAAACATGTTCCATGGAAGCCTCCTCTTCCAGATCCTTGTCCTCTTCCTCTTCCTCTTTGATCTCTATTATTCTGATCTTGAAAATGATTGGAATTGTTTCCTCGCTGATTCTGACTGCTATTGGCCTCATCCTTCTTTTTCGGATCTTCATTTCGGCCACCATATGACCATCCACCAGATCTTCCACCACGACCTCTTCCATTTTGTCTTCTCTCAAACTTCTTGTTTAGCTTTTCCTCTACTTTTAGGGCAAACTGGTATGCCTCCTCAATACTGTTCATTCGAACTAGATTCAACTCCTCCTGAATGCTTGGTCTTAACCCATTAAGGTATCGGGCAACTTTCTCCTTATCAACTTCTGCATGGCTTGTTCTAATGAGGAGTCGATAGAACTCCTCTGTATACTCCTGAACAGATTTTCCTGCTTGCTTCAAACTTTGCATTTTCTTCAGTAGGTCAAGCTCATAATCAACAAGAATAAACTGTCACTTCAATTTATCCACCATCCGATCCCATCTTGTGATTTTATTTTTCCCTCTTCTATTTTGCTTCAATTGAATCTCTTGCCACCAAATCTTCGCATGATCTTTCAGTCTGGCCTTCGCAAATTTGACCCTATCAGGATCTTCAACATCTTCATACTCAAAATATTCCTCACATTCATTGATCCAGTCGATCAATTCTTTTGGGTTAAGATTTCCAGAAAATGTAGGAACCTCAATCTTAGGTCTTTTCCCAATCTTGGAAATGGCCCGAAAAAGTCTTTCTTCCTCCTGGTTCACAATTTCGACTTCTCCTTCTTGATCTTCTTCTTCGGCTTCATTCTCACTTTCGTCTCTGACATTAAGATTCATTCCTCTGCGAATCTCCTCTTGCAATGCTCATACTTGTCTCTGGAGCGCTCTAACCTCAGGTGTTACAACACCAGCTCTTCCGCCACGTTCCCTTCGTGGAGGCATTTTCGCGATGCGCGCTGAAACCCTAACCATGATCCTGGTGCAAACTGCCTCACAGTTGGCGATCTGTTTACACACTCAGAAACTCTTGCTCTTATACCACTTAATGAAGGGTGCTCCCCTTAATACCACAAACACATAACAGAAACAGAGAAACAACAACAATAATATGTAAAAACAAAAAATTGGCTTTTTATTATCTCCACAAATATGGAATTACAAACTTTCAGAATTACAATATGCAAAGCCACATGGGCATTCCCTTTACAATATTCTATAGGATGAAGCTTCGAATTATTACCCAGATCTACCCAGAACTGCCCCAGACAACACTACGGGCCTTCTTTATATAGGCAATTTCCACCGCCTGAGAAGGTTCCAAAAATTTAACCCTAAGGGCCAACCAAACTTAGAATTATTTTATTTTATTACATCAAAGTCGGCTCAAAATAACTTTTGAAACCCGAACAGAAATTTTGAAAGAAAATTATTTTCCGCCATTTCAGGTGACCCAACTTCCGAAGACCATAAGTCATCGCCAATTGACCTGATTGACAATTATAACTCCATTTCGCAAAAGGCACGAGGAGCTCTACAACACCTGAATCAAGCAAGTTTCACTTAGCCGAAAACTCGACATCATCCGGGGCCTCTAAAGTCTTCAAAACTGAGTTCAAAGTTTCTGTATCCTGTTTCCAAAACAAGAAAATTTTTAATATCTTCAAAACCAAACTTGATCTAGCAATGAAACTTTACTGGCGGGCTTATACGATTGAGATGAACCTCCACATGTGAAATCAGAACATTCCGAAATCGTATGACCAACTTACTAAAAATAGCAAGTTTTCATAAATAGAAGCTTTACACAAGATAGCCCTTATTGAATACAAAAACATAAATATTTTTGGGTGATGCAAGATTGCTCTTACACCCAAGATGCTCCTGCATCACAAAACCTTGGCAAATTGAAGTTAGTACTTGACATAAGATTTGGTTTGATTACTTGGTGTGGATCTTGTATCTTTGTGACGACGACCTAGGCCAAGATTATTCCTTGTCTAGGGTTTGGAAATGTTGCTTGGCATGGAAGCAATTCAATCTGCAAGTTTGTGGCACGGCTTCCTTCACCCACCTTGGACGTAAGGGTTTGGTTTCTTCTTGGCATGTCGTTGGTTCTTGACATGAACCCCTGTTTAGATTCAAGCTTGAATCTTCTGTTCAGCCTCACAAGCATACTGCTAATGATTAACAGATTGTTGTTCAAAGCATATTCCTGTAGAAGCTTTCCATCTTGCATTGGAGCAGAAGCTGAAATGTGGATGTGATCTTTGATGACGGCCTTAGTGTAGCTGTTATGGTCAGCTATGTTATTGATTTACTGCTGTAGATGTGGGTTTTTGTTAAGGTCATATCTGACCTCTTTTCTCTGTTTTTGTAACAGCGGGTTAGAGATATAGAAAACAAGTTCATTTTATGTTTTCCATTGAACGGGGTGTTTAGAGTAGATTCAGATCTTGACATTTTCTATTTGTCGCAAATAAGGTCGCAGATTTATCATTTCAAATCTGTTCTTGCTGATTACTGTATAATTTATTTTACCCTTTTCCTGGTATAAGTTATTTCCCTCTATTATGCATCTTTTCTTCGAAATTATTATCATTTCAAACTTCCTGTGAATCTGAAACTAAACACAATACATTATTTCGGTAAACAAACTGTTCAATAAAATTGCAGTGAGTGGAGAGAGTTTAAAATAAGTACCAGATCAAGGGGGGATTCTACAAACACAGTATGGCAATCCATCAAAGCATGAAGGATGGATGATTTTTGTCCAGTATAGTTACAAATGCCCTGGTATGTGTGTATGCGAAATGTGGAAGCATAGACAAGGCACATAAATTGTTTGATAGAATAAATCAAACAGATGCCATCTCATGGATTGCAACAATCGCAAGATATGCACCAAATCAATTTATTTTTAAGTTTTTGGAACTTTCAAGTAAATGCAAATGGCAGGAGTAAAGCTGGACTTGACATCATTTGCCAGCGTCCTCACTGCCTGCACTAAAATGGGAGCTGTGAAAAAAGGTACGGACATCTATCAAAGCATTATGGAAGGGGTATTTGTCTTAAACGTTGAAAATACACTAGTTGCAATGAGGAAAGAATTAGGCAAAACATTGCTCTCCAAATCAGATACGAATTTCCTCCAATTCTTTTGTTTGGGACACCATTTAATTTTATTCCACACTAGTTGATTGCACTCTCCGGTAAAATCAGCCTGCACCTTCCATGTCGATCACAAAAATTTTAGGTAGAATGAACCTCTACCTTACACATTGGCATTAAATTTCTGTGGAATGAACTTTACTCTCATCTATTTGCTCCCACAATCTGATTTGAAACATAATCTCTGCCACTGTACACATTCTCTATGTTTCAAACCACTTTCCTATTCAAGTATTGGTCAAACTCTTAAAGATACCAGGGATGAAGAAAGAACATTGATACAGAGAGATTCTTAATTATAATAGAACTGAAAAAATGGAGAATGACTTTGAAAAGAATTAACGACTTTATGAATGGTTCAAGATTGATGACATGAATAAGAACATAGAATAGAGTTGAAGTAGTGTTGTGATCTGAACCATGATTGCAACCAGCAATCACATTTACATTGTGATTCACCAAATTGTTAGAATCGGAATATACATAATCATCCTGAAAAGGCTTTAAGCATTGTTGTGTAAACCAAGTTTCAAAATTGTGGCTTGGCCAAAATTTGTAAGCAACATGTTTCCTTCTCAATATAGCACCTGACGTCTTGTTGGAAATGATGAACAGTAGCAATTAATTTTAAAAATCAAATAATGAAACTATTCAAGTGTCAATCATCAAATTTGTTTGCAAATCAATTAATTTTTCTGGAATTTTTTTTAAATCTTCTAAAATTGGCAACAAACTTATAGTGTTACAGATTAAAAAAATGTCTCTCTGGATGGAATCATGCAGAATGGAAAAATAAAGTTTTAATTCTTAATCCTAAATGTGAAATCTAAAAGATTTGTCTTTAGATGCGCTAAATTGAACAAACTGCTCAAATATGAAAACTGAATGTAAAAGAGACAACTTGAATGATTCTAAAATGGAGATAGGAATCTCCTTTGATACACCTTTTTTTCATATTGAATCCTTTAATTCTAAATTTTACTAAACATACTTCTAACTTTTTAATATTTAAAAATACTTTTATTTTGATACCAGCATTTAAAAACACCTTTTGTTTTAATTATAATAATGTAATTAAGTTATCCTTAAAATTGGAGATTATCTGACCCAACTTAAACCATATTATTAATGTCTTAGTTTAAGAAAAAAGACATGAGATTGGTTATTCGCTCCTGCCTAAACTATTGCGAAGGCTTTAACATTAACTCGTGATTAATTAATGTCTTAACAAACCAATCACCATTCAGATTTTCGTTTTTTCTTGTTATAATACATAAAAAGGTACAAGTTTATTAAGCTTGAAATATATGAAAACTGTTTATCTGAGATTTGATTGGGCTGAAGTTGGTGGCAACAGAGCTGGAGAAAAATTACAAATTATGAGGCAAGAGAAGGCACATCCCACAAGGTCTCTGGCGGTGCATTGCAGGAGCTGGTGCAGAATACGTTGCAGTCTATGCTTCTACATTTTTGCTAAGTTACCGGTTCTGGTTTGGGTTCGGGTTCAAAGAACCAGTTCGTTGGTATGGCAAAATTTTGAAATGGGGTTTGGATTCCTTAGTACAAAAACATGTAAAAATTATATATATATATAGCATAGAAGCATGAAGATTAAAATGCCACATAGTGTCATAAAAACAACAAAAACACTATAAACTTGTAATCATAGCATCATATTAACATCAAAATATTAAAATAATTTAATAATAAAATTGAGTTCAAGTATGATTGTTTTGACTTTAAACAATTGGAACTTTATACTAGGTTTCAATCATCTAATGGATTATCTAATTCTTCATCTTCTTCTTCTTCATCAAAGGCATTAGTTGATTCACAAACAATGTCAATGCCAGTGAGATCAGCTGCACCAATAACATTCTCACTTTCCAAGTCCTCAAATGCTTATTACTTTTTCATTGTACAGAGAGCTTGTTTGTTTGTAATTAACATCCTACTTGAAAAATGTTATAAAAGTAGCTTGCAACTCCCTTCACCTATTGAAGATGTTGTTTAATGTTTCAAATAGGATTTATCACTATAAAGAGCTTCCAATTAATCGGAGAGGGGTCATTATCAGCAATGTGATATAAAAATTTCACTGGAAGAAATCTTTAAGGCTAGTTTAATTTGATGTAATAAATATCTGAACTTAAGCAAATTTTGTTTTGTAATGTTAAAGATCTTATTAGTATTCTGTAATAGTTGTTTTCCACACTAAATTATAGAATGTTTCTCAGTGGAATTGTACCCGGTTCGCACTTGGTCTGCCTGGGTGCCTTGGTTCAACCTTGGTTCGGCCTAGACGAACCAGCCTGCTTAGGTTCAAACCTAGGTGAACCAGACCACGACCATGGCCCAGTTCAAACTTTGCCTGCCCCAAGGCCTAGGGAGGCGAATCAAGTAACTTATCATTTTTGCATGCACCATATACAATCCTCATACCTTGTCCCCGACAGCTCATTACCACCAATTTTCCAAGGTTCCACTCTTATTTTAGAAGAGTCCACATATACTGAATCAAAGAAAATGTACCAAACCCTTAACCATGAAAATATCTTAGAGGAGAAAGAATACAAGCCTATATATGATGCCAGCAAGGAAGAGAGGAGAGAAGAAAAAATGGTGAAATACAGGGTATGCATGTTGTTAATCATTTTTATTTTTAGTTTAATTTGATATTTCAAAACTTCTATCTGTGCAATTTGTATTCTTTTTCTCAAGGCTTGTTCAAATATTTTGAAGTGTTCTATAACACTTGAATTTTCTATGGATGCACTTCTCAACACCCACATTGAACCCCAAATACATCATTGTAAGTTGTAACTACATACTCCATCCTTCATCTGAGAATTTTATACTGACTAATTCTAAGAACTTTATATTGAATAATTATTTACGCAAAATTCAGGCAAAATGTGAAGATTGACAAAGATCAAAAGAATATTTTGTTGACATATTTAAGTTGTCATTGGTTAAGTCAAAGGCAAACATCAATCTCACCGGAGCACCGGTAGACTAATCATACTCTTTAGTATGCACCGATAGACCAAACTGAGTGTTTTCAACTGGTCATATGAGACATACAAGAAAGGTATGACCAACCGGGTACAAATTTATTATCGGTTGAGTGCATGATAATCCGAACTGGATTATGCAGAGCAGTCTAAGTTAAAACCGGATTATACGGAGCATTCACGGTTGAAACTGAAGTTAGCTTTTTAACTAGAGTTAGCTTTATTTCATCTACGGGTGTTTCAAGGTAAACTCAAGATCATTTTTACAAGCTTTTTCACATGCATGATTTATGGGTGAGTTTACAACTTGGCGGAACTACAAGAAGTATTTTTAATAAGAATAATGTCTTATAAATATAGGTCATAGTATACACAAGAGTTGTTGTTGAATGTTGAGAGCGTACAAAGCAGGAGAAGGAGAATCTTATGAGAAGTGAAAGATAGAGAAGGGTTCAACAGCCAAGCAGAGCAAAAGGGTAACAAGTATGATCTGATCAGACAAAACAGTGTCATAAAAGATCATTGCTTTGAATTGTAAAAGAAGATTCAAATCCCTCAATCAGGGTGAACCCTAATAGTTTCTTGTACAAATCCCTTCACCGGGTAACATTTTAATTGGTGTTGAAAGTCCTTTTACAAGGCGACTCCTAACAAGGTCCAGATCCTAACAGGTCTTCTACCAAATCCCTTTACCGGGTAGCACTCTCACAAGTGCTTAGTAAGCCTTTAATAGGGCACCTTTATTACTGTTGTAGTAAAGTTGTGGGTTCTGTCTCACTGTGGTTTTCTCCTTCTAACCGAGGGTTTCCACATATATATGTTGTGTTGACCTGTGTATTTCTATTTATGTTTATGAGTGATTGATTATATTCTTTTAATTCTGCAAGAATGTATATATAAGGTTTAATTGGAATAGAAATTGTATTTACTAATTCATCCCCCCTTCTCCGTAACTGGTTAGGATTAACATATTTATAGTATTGAATTTGATTAGCACGAAAAGGTCTTTTCTGACAATAAATTTTTTAGTGTATCTTTATTTCCATGGTGGGAAGCTCCTGGAGTTGAGCAATGGCTTGTGATTGTAGGTATGTTTCCTCTCTCCTTGTTTTGAATATCCCTTTATTAACTATGCAGTTAGAAACAAAAAGTCTGATATCTTTAAAATCTTGGATTCCAGGAAGAAAATCCTCAAACGCAGATGTGCCCGATTAAACCCTAAGAAAAGGCAGTCAAAAATAAGAAACCGAAATTCAACATTTCTGAGATTGCAATTCAAAACATGCCAAGGCTAGTTAGTGAAACCAACAATAACGGCAAATTTTTCCCCTCACTAGAAATGAAGTACAATCATCTTGTAAATGCAAATCGGTCTTATTTCAGATCTAATAGTAATTTTGTCTTAGTTTTATATTTCAGAATGATAAGTATTTATGATTAACAATATTTTAATTTGCAGATCTTCGAGAGGACTAAGTATTAATTGATTTCAATACTTTCATATGCCTCATCGAATGGCATTATATATATGAGCAATGGTCACATCTTGAATAGACATGACTCCACAAAGTGGAGGCATGTCCATTCAAGGTGTGATCTCTCACTTAACCAATCATGCCATTTCACTTAAACAATGCCAATGAATTAGTAAGACATACCGATTATCATCGGCGATTATAGCATAGACTAATGACAACACTCAACGATATTGTTAAGGCTATAAACAAATACGATAATTTACTAAGAGTAATCGGGGAATCAAATAAGATGCCTAATCAATCATATATTGATTGATATGAAATCTAATGCAATTCTAAATATGATCATACAGATCATAATACTCTTTATTCATTCGATCATCTTGGATCGATAATGTAATTAGCTTGAACGATGATGGACAAAGAGTTTAGTGTTTAATGATATATCTCCGTCATTTATCTGATTGAAGCTACTCATGTATTCAACACTCCCTCTTAGCTAGGGAAGATAAAGAGTATAAACAAGAACATA
Source organism: Chamaecyparis obtusa (assembly GCA_027943335.1). NCBI lineage: Eukaryota > Viridiplantae > Streptophyta > Pinopsida > Cupressales > Cupressaceae > Chamaecyparis > Chamaecyparis obtusa. Next base: position 261,361 of record BSBK01009650.1, read on the forward strand.
TCACAACAATCTCTGTGAATATGGATATCATCTAACTCATGATAAGAGTTTATCACATTACTCGTGACAAGAATTATCACATAACTTGTGATAAGAGATATATCACATATCTTGTGATATAAATTATATATCACCTATCTCGTGATACGATATATCACCCAACTCGTGATATAAGGAATCACATATCACATAACTCGTGATATGAAGTATCACCTAACTCATGATACTAAACGATATAATATACTCAAGAACATTACATTCTCCTCATATATCCTAGTTATGGTATGTGTACTAACATTAAGTCACATAATGTCTACCATAACAAATCATGGAAAATCTATGAATCATAATGATATGAAGTCACATGACATCAATCAAATGATATACTAAACATTACAAGATCATCACCTTGCAATGTTAAATACAAGGTTCATTATCTAAAAAGTCTTCATCTTTCATAAATGTACATAGGGTGGGGGGGAGCCATAAAGTCATAGAGTCACACATATGACTAAAGAAGTTTACACACTAAACATCTTTAATACATTAGTACAAATCAAATTTGAAAATTTACATTTCAATCATACCAAGATTCTTCTTGAAGTGTTCAACTTTCACTTTGGCGAGAGGTTTGGTAAGAATATCTGTTGTTTGATCCTTTGTACTGATGTACTCCAACTGAATCACATTCCTTTCTACCATGTCTCTCACATAGTGATAAGGAATCTCTATATGCTTAGATCTATCATGAAATATAGGGTTCACTAAAAGCTTAATACAACTCTGATTATCACAGTGGATAATAGTAGGTTTCATAGGCTCACTAAATAATCCCACGAGCAGTTTTTTGAGCCATACTACTTCTCTTGCAGCCATAGAAGTTGCAATGTATTCAGCTTCTATAGAACTCAGAGACACTGAAGATTGTTTTCTTCTTATCTACGATATCATAGCCAACCCTAAACTGAAGCAACATCCTGAGGTTCTCTTTCGATTGGTAATGCTTCCAGCCCAATTTGAATTTGTGAAGATCTAAATCAATCTATCCATATTTGAGACCATAATTAAGAGTACCTTGAAGGTAGGTCTCAATATGTGCTTTACAGCAACAAGATGTATCTCCTTGGGCTCACACATAAACTGACTCAAGGCATTCATTGCATAACAGATATCTAGTCTGGTGTTGACCAAGTACATCATAGATCCAATCATCTGCTTGTAGAGGGTTGGATCTGCTAATTGAGAATTTGTTGTTTCTTCCTTTAATTTATGAATATTTGTTTCCATGAGAGATGACATAGATCTATAGTTCATCATCCCAAAGCTCTTCAATATATCAATGGTGTACTTCCCTTGATTTCCATTTGATTTTTGTCAGACTTCTAATCCAAGGAAGTAGTGTAATATCTACCTAAGTCCTTCATATCAAACTCTGAGGCTAGATCCTTCTTACATTGATCAGTAAGGTGATCCTCTCCTGTAATCAACAAATCATCAACATATAATATCAATATTAACATATCACCTTTGCTTTGCTTGAAGTAGAGATTTGGGTTTGCATCATTCTTTGAGAAGCCTAATCCCATGAGGTAACTGTCAATTCTTTCATACCAGGCTCTGGGAGCCTGTTTAAGTCCATACAAGACTTTCTTTAATTTACACACATGTGATTCTGCATTGTGGATCTCAAATCCTTCAGGTTGCTCTAAGTAGACCTCTTCTTCAATAGTCTCATTTAAGAATGCAGTTTTTACATCCATTTGATGGACTTTCCATCCTTTGGCTGCTGCAATGGCTAGGACTGTTCTAACTTAGGCATATTGTGCAACTAGTGCAAAGGTTTCTTCATAGTCAATTCCTTCCTTTTGTGAAAAACCTTTGGCTACAAAGCTTTCTTTGTTCTTTTCTATACTGCCATCTGCAGCATGTTTGATTTTGAATAGCCACTTGGAAGAAACAACAGATTTCTCTTTTGGCCTAGGTACTATCTCCCACACATCATTTTTCAAGATGGGTTGATACTCCTCTATCATGGCATCCTTCCATACTTGGTGTTGGAGAGCCTCTGTAACATTACCATGTTCTGATTTGATGAATTCACTCATCAAAGCTACATAACTAGAGAATCTCTTAGGTCTTTTACTCTCTCTAAAAGTCCCTGACGAAGCTACATAAGTCTTTGCTTCTTCCATTGTCTTAGTAGCCCAGAATGGTCTTTTCTTAGGATTTTCCAATGATGTGATTTGTTCTTCATTTCTATCTTCCTCAAGATACTCCCTTTGAATCTCAGGAGCAGGATATTCTTCTAGGTCTATGGGTGAAGTTTGAATTTCTGACTCAATAGAATTTCTAGCTCTTTTAAAAGCTATGTCTTCCGCAAAAATCACATCTCTTCTTAGTTCAATCTATCTCTGACCAGGCACATATATTCTATAATCTTTTGAGGTTTCACTATAGCCTAAAAAAATACCTTTTCCCCCAGAAGGTTCTAGCTTAGTTCTTTTCTCTTTGGGCACATGAAAGTAGATAGGACAACCAAATATCCTCAAGTGAATGATGTCTGGTTTTACACCAATGAAAGCTTCTTCAAGAGTTTTGTTATCAATATGGGAGTGAGGACATTTGTTCTGTATGTAGATAGCAATGCTAGAGGCTTCTGCACAAAATGATGTTTCATGTTTTGATCAAGTAACATTGCCCTGAAAACTTCTACAATGGTTCTATTTTTCCTTTCAGCAACCTTGTTTTGTTGAGGGTTGTAGGGTATAGTGAACTCTCTCTTAATCCCAACATTTTTACAAAATTCTTTAAAAATATCTGATGTGTATCCTCTCCCATTATCTCTCGTTAATTTTTTAACTTTCCTCCCAGAAGAGTTTTCTGTAAGGGATTTGAATTCCTTAAACCTTCTAAGGATCTCCTCAAATTCTTTACATTTGAGGAAATAGATCCAGGTCTTTCTAGAGAAGTCATCAACAAAAATTACATAATCTAGGAAAACCCCTAAAGAAAGTACAGACATGGGTCCACATAAATTTGAGTGGACTAATTCTAATACATCATTTGTTTTACTAGAACTACTTTAAAAGACCATTTTGTGATTTTCCCTAAGGCACACCCCTTACATGCCTCTGAATGATATTGTTTGAGTATGGGTAAACCTATGAGTAGTGTTTTTCATAGAAGATAGGGCACGGAAATGGAGGTGTCCTAATCTCCTATGCCATATTTCATTAGAGTCTGCAATTTCATGAATTAGGGCAAGATTTGGCTCAGTACATAATTTATATAGATATCCTTGTCTATAACTTATGGTTTGAGCCTTCTTAATAGTAAAGTTCTTTGGCCATACCAACACTTTACTATCCATGAAGGTAACCCTATATCCATTGTCTTCTAGTGCAGATATGGAAACAAAGTTCCTCTTGATACCTGGTACAAACAATACTCCGATGACTTGAATAGAGATACCGAACTTCAATTTGATGGTACATGTTCCAACACCTCTGACTAGATGTGTAGAGTAATCTCCAATTGTCACTTCCTCATCAGTTTCTTCTACCATGGAGTCTAAGAGTTCCCTGAACCCAGTGATGTGTCTTGATGAGCCACTATCTATAACCCAAGTGTTGGATTTATTTGATACTTGGTTTGAAAGTGCATAGTAGAATACATATTTCTCGGATTCATGCTCTATCTTAGACTTTCCTACTTTGGCAAATGATGCTTGTTGCTTTGTTCTATCAAGACATCTAACTGCATAGTGCCCATACTAATCGCATCTTGAACATTGGATTTGTGAATCATCTTTCTTGGATGAACCCTTCCCATGGTAACTTTTCCTCTTCTTGAAGTGCTTCTTCTTTCCTTTCTTGTGAGAATTTGCATTCAAGACATGGAGATCTTCATCTACGTTCTTCTGATTGAATCCTTTCTTTGTCTGTCTTGATTCCTCTTGAAGGCAATCTGATCTTAGCCAGTCAAACTTTGGAAATTTAGACCTTGCACTAATGCCTTGAACAAATGTCTCCAAGGAATTTGGTAGACCATCTAAGGCAATAAGTGTTAGCTCCTTACTGTCAATCTGGTATCCAAGTGTTGATTGTTGATCCCTTAGTGCAGATATTCTCATAAAGTATGCATTGATAGATTCTCCTTTGTTCATACTTGTAAGAATTTGCAAATAGCAAAGATTGAACCAAGGATCTAGAGATTAAAGAAAAGCACAAGAGAGATGATATGAATGCAATGATTGATATTGAATTGATCCAATGAATTCACCTTCCATGATTACATAATAGGCCTCCTTATATAGGAAAGACGATAAGAGAGAATGATAAGGAATTGATAAGCTATCACCTATGCTAGGTGTAATCACATGTCCACCAAATGTGGATCATCCTCCATTATGCAATGAAGTATATGTAATAGGATTAGGATGATAATGTGATAAGAGCACTAAAGGTGGATCTCACACCTAAAGTAAAATTTCTTTCACACCATGTGCTTAATTGAGGTGCAAACTCTTAGGTGTCTCAATGACAAACTACTATGCAATGCATTATCCTAAGTAAGATTAAGTAAAGTGTAATTAGGAATATTTAATTACACCAACACCCCCCCTTAAGTGCAACTTAGGGGAATGCATTTAAACTCACAATGCAAGATGGGTCCCGGCTATTAGGCCGTGTTAGGTACCCATGTACAATATGCAATGCAATACATGAAATGAAATCTCTCATAAAGTGGAGAAAGAGGGAAAACCTCATGGGAAAAACCCTCCCCCAAAAAGAGAGAAGAAAACACAAGATGCATGGATGGATGGAGTACTCAAGACCCCCCAAGAACTACATACATCATGTATATACAAAGAATTATCCCCATATAAGATGGATACTTGGAGACATGATATCTCCCCCATAATGAAGAATCTCCTACAAAAATGGTGAGTGCTTGAAGACAAAGTATAGTCCAATGACTACAAACAATAGTTCTCCCCTTGGGAAGAAGATATACCAAGTACAAAGTATAGTCCAATGACTACAAACAATAGTTCTCCCCTTGGGATAGGAACTAGGAAGTGGAACAAAGAGTTTAGTGTTTAATGATATATCTCCGTCGTTTATCTGATCAAAGCTACACACGTATTCAACACATCTGATCAAACGGCCAAGGCTTTGTGTGACTACAACGAATTTCATCCCAGAAAAGAATTGTGTGCGATTTTCTCAACAGGAAGCATGCCAGCACTATCAAACCCTAAGAAAATTGATGGGTATCATTCCACTGGCTCGAATTCAACAAATCCATTTTTGCCACTAAAGAATTCAGATCACAACGATGCGGATGCTGACAACTACGAAGTAGCAGCCATTCTTATGTTTTTATCTTCTGATCAGCTTAATGCAAACAATGAAAAATCCTCACCGCAGGTCATCATAAACCCTTAAATTCTAATACTATCTAGTTGATGCGAATCAAGAGATGTAGATGCAAGGTAATAACTCATGAGTGATAAGTGGCCACCAAGGTTCAAATTCTTATTGGACCACTGGGTTTGCATGCTTTGTGTCTTTGTTGGGAAGTTGAGCTCACAGATTTGAACAAGTGAAGTGTGGGGTTGAGGTTCCTCATTGGTGGCCTCACTGATTCATAGCTCCGGTTCAATAGTGTTTTACATGGAACCAGAGGGTGTGTCACGCCAGCTTCATCGTTCATGTTAAAAAGTTCACCAAACATTAATTTAAAAAAAAAATTGAAGATCTTTCATAAATACCAAAAGTCTTAGATTGGGGACCATGGACGAAGGGCTTCCAAAAATTTTCAACAGTTGCTGAGATTTTTTAGGAATACTTTGAAGCAGGTGGTCTCATGAATTTTGTTGTGTAGTTTAAGGCTGTTGGTCTTATGAATTTTATTATTTTGCATATTCAATTCAATAGACTAAATAAATATAAAATAATAACAAAACTAGATGGTGGGAACTTATGATTGACAAAATGGCAAGAAAATGTCTAAATTGGTGGGATAATTTCAAAGTAAAATGTGAGGGCTGCTGTTGTTAGAAAAATATTTTAATTAGTTCTAAAACTTCTATATTTTTTTTTTCTTCATGAGACCCCAATTCCTTAAAAATAGATCATGAAGTCCTCTCATGAGACTCCCACTTTAATGTTCCCAACACTCGATTGATCACCTTTAAATTTGTGATAACTTGATTAACTGTTATAAAAAAATTCAAAAAAATAAAAATTAACACTTATACCCAATTAATGTAATGTAAACTGCCCATTAACATTAAGTGATATATAAGCAGATTTACCATGAAAGACTTTCACTATGTTGAAGTTACATATTTCTGTCTCTTCAGAGACATCCAATAAAGGTAACATATCTCCATAAATTAACCAAAAAAGTCAGTCCTCAATTTCTGCTATTATGATCAACTGTTGTGTGTCTATTATAGTCAGTTTCTATTTCGTTACTGCTGGTTTGACAGACCTGTGTCCTTTAATGTTTTATTTGTGATGTATTTAGCTTAATACAATATTAAAAAACCAAATGAACCTTAATTTCTCCACCACAGTTATACAAGTCTAAAGCTGTGCTCTACAGGGTACTCAAAGACAAAAAGCTGTAAAGGGTACTGAAAGAAGCATATATAACACAAAAGAATTTTGCATGTACCTTTTCCAACACCACTGGTGCGTTCCTTTTCTTCAATTATGTCCTCCATTTCCCTTGCCGGTGAGCCCTCGTTCAATCATATCGCTGCACCAACTGTAAATTTCCACTTTTCCAGCGAAACAAACACAAATTCTCCGTAATGATGAAGGTTCCTGGGGAATGAAGGCTATTTGACTAGTTCATCTTTGTCTGATATTTTGAGACTAGATTCCATTTAGTAGGTAGGAGATATTCTAAAACTACAATCAATTTAATAATTAATAATAAACTTCAAAATGCTTAGTATTAAAATAAACTTGAAAATGATTAGTAAGACTAGACATAGATATTGAAGTGGTCCCACCTAAAGTAAATAAGAGAAGCGTAGTTAAGGAGGAAACTTCCAAGACGTGCTGACACGAATCGAGGAAATCGTCATATCAGTGTCTGATGCCATTTGCTACGCAAGAATCCTAACGACAAAGTCTTATGTTATTGAATTTTAAATGGTAAATATTTGTTGTTGACATTTTTTTTCCTTAAATCATCATGAAAACAATCCTTTACAACAGGATTTCTATCTTGTAGACTAAAATTATAATGATTTCCAAATTTCTGCGCCATGGACCTTCACGATTCTGTGTAACAACTGAGAATTAGAACCTTTGCTTGAAAGTTGAAACACACTAGCATATATAGGCATCCATAAGTTTGCATCTGGAAAGGAAGACGAAACCAAAATAGTTAGTCCGCGATAACAATGGCATTGGAAGCCTATTCCTCCTGGAATTTCAATGAACTAGACAATTTATTCTCTGCTGCACAAATAAATGGATACCTGTTGAGAGCCCTGGTCCAATTGCGCGTTTACAGAAATAAATCTGCTTCGAATTTTCAATTCATTTACATTCCCGTTCTTGGAACGCCCTTCCTCAGTATATTGAGAAGTGCAGCGAAATGCTGATTTCTAAGCCATCAGCATTTATAACTCCTTTCAATGATAATATATATGCGGAAAACACTCTGTCTTGCCCTAATGAGAGCGATATTCTGTCGTCTATTACAGAGCCTAATTTTCAGCATGCCAAGTGCTAAGTACTTTTGATCGGAAAAAAGAATCCGAATCTGGATAAAATAGTATGGAAATTCATCATAAGGAAAAAAGCAAAGTGGATTTTTTTCAGATGTTGTAGTTGTGAATACTGCGATAGCCATGTCCTCTTCAATCTTAGCCGTTGTCCTCTCAGTTCGCTCCAAATTTGGGGCTTTCGAACAGGGTTTGTTTTTTCTGTTTTTTGAAGTGTTGGATCACTACGTCAAATCATACCAAGTTTCAGCATGGGAATGTATTTATAATTTCCTCATAAAATGGCATGAATGTCTATTTATGCATATACAAATAATTACATTTTAGATATCAAATAAATAAATTAGATATAAATAGGTTATCTATAAGTTCGAAATTTACACTTATATCATATATAACTGTATATTAATGTGCTTGTTTAATAAAGACATTTGTTTGATTTTTCCTTATTATTTTTATCTTGAAATTTAATAAAAAATTATACTCTATAATAAAGAATTGTTTACCAATTGAAATGATAAAATATCAAATAAATAAATTAGAGATAAATAGATTATCTACAAGTTCAAAATTTACACTTATATCATATATAATTTTACACTAATGTGTTTGTCTAATAAAGACATTTGTTTGATTTTTCCTTACTATTTTTATGTTGAAATTTAATAAGAAATTGTATTCTATAATAAAGAATTGTTTAGCAATTGAGACAACAAAAGATTATGACAAAATTATTTTATTAAAAATTTTGCAATCATAAATTATAATTGTTATGTTGTTGTCCACCATTTTCACTATATGCTCAATTGTGATCTGATTCAGATCCTATTAAAATTCAATGTCAATTTGGTTTGTTATTTAATGTTGTTTGAAGTTGCGGAATTTGAAAATCTGAAAAGTACATTTACTCATGAATTACAAATGTAGAAAATGAAAGTATATGTTCAGTTATCGTGAAAAGAAAAGTACATATACAGAAAAACTTTTAAATTGTGATACATATCATAAGGTTTTTGTTTATAAGATACAATGAAAAGTCAAGTTTCTCTTTTCATTAATTGAGTACAAAAGAAAGAAGTGTATTTACAATTAGATTCCACACATGTCGTAGCAACTCAAAAAATGGATAATCTGGAAGAAAGACACTTTTTGAATATAAGGAAAGCACAAAGAAGGAAGTAGGGGGTAGATCCTCCATTGCCTGATAATGGAGGGCTGCTTTGATTTGTGCAAGTTGTTGGAGATCCAAATCCCACGTCTTGGAAGTACACCTATAGAAATAGTAAGATATATGGGTCAGTTATTAATGACTGGGCAGTAGAGAGCCTATCACCTACTAAATATAATTGCTTTCCATACACTCAGAGATATGTAAAAGTGCAAAGATTAGAAAAAGAGAAAGGAAGGAACAAACAAAAACATGTTTTTATGCTAACTAGTTCTTGTCTTGTGGAGATACAAGTATGAAGGTTAAGTAGGTTGTTGAAGGGACACGTCCACAAAGTGTGATACCTTCTGAATGAAGTCATGTAGCGGAGCAGTTAAAGACCTAAGTTGTTGAAGGGACATCATACTTTAGGTGTGAAACCTTTTGGCTTTTATCATGTTTTAGATCAACTAAAGGTACAATGTTGAGTCATTAAAGGGACATGTAATCAAGCATGAAACCTTTTGATTCCACTTTGGAGCAGATTGAAGACACAATTATTCAGTTGTTGAAGGGATGTAGCATGCTGCTATGAAACCTTTCAGCTCTAGAGGACATCATACTTTTAATTTTAATGGAACCTATCATCGGGAACAACAAAAAACTACAAACTCAGTTACAAGTTCTAAGAACAATTAAAAATACAAAGAGAGACAATGAATTCACATGCAAAGTATTCAACAATGTTACTTATTCAGAAAATGATGCAACTACCTTGTACTTATAACAACAATGAATATCATATAAAGATGTAATAATAGGGCAATAGCAAGTGATGTTAGCATGTTCATGATAATGGAAACATTCATATGTTAGAGGATTCATAAATATATCAACAAAAGATATGAAGTAGTAAAAGTTCAAATTAAGACAGTGTACAATCAAATTTTAAAGAATATTCTACACATGCCACTTGAATATCATGATGATCATACATATCTTCTAAACTAGTAATATGAGAAATAGGTGCAAAAAGAGATAGTCATGGTTATGTGCTTGATCATCACATAAGTTATGTATCAACAAAAAACATCACATATTTATCTTAAATATACCACTGATTATACAGGTACAAGTGGCAGGTCACACATGTCTCAGAATTCAAAGAAGTGTGTGATACATTGTCAATAGAGTAGTCAGTACAATAAGATCCATTTTGTTTCTGAAGCAATATTATCCCAGTCTCTATTAAAACTTGTTGATCCTAATAAGGAAATTGTCATATGCCTGATACACATAATTATGAGAAAGTGATAATTCTTGCATAATTTCCAAAAATTACCTATTTTAATATATATTGCAATTAAAACCCTCAGAAAGTTAAATAAAAAATGATAAGAGGTTGTGCATTCTGTTCACACAATAAATTACTAGTGTAGCAAGAATTAGATTACAAGGAAAGAAGTGAAAAACTATAGCCATGTCATACAAAGAGAAGGGAAGCAGACTTTTGACTAGAGCTACAAATGTTCTAAGTAAGATTATTCTAGTACAAAAATATGAACCCCATGAAGACACGTCAAGTCAACTTGAAGGACTTGTGAATGCTTTTGATAATCATTTTGATAGTTTGGAGAATCCAGATTTGGTGAAAGTGTATAATGAATTTGTAGATAACCATTTCAATTAGTTATGTTCCTTAATTGTAAAAGATACAATATCCTTGGATGTTGTAGTTAAGCAGTTGAGAGAAGCTATTGGTTTGGGAAGCAAAGTCTATAGGTTATGTATAGATTATTCTATCCATGTGGCAGACATTGACAAGTTCATAAAGGAAGTTGAAAATGATTTGTTTGTTATTGAAAAGTAGTTTGATCCCATGAAGACACTTGTTTCTAGTCATGAAGCTGAAATCGTTAAGGTGAATGACAAGATCATAACTCTTGAAGTGGAGAAGGAAAGAATGAGAGGTAGATTCAGTGAGTTGAGGAGCCTGATTGTACCTAAGATTGATATTTTGTAGAGAGGGCTAGCAGAGATAGAAAAAGTATATAATCATTTGAATCCACCGAACCTAATTGAGGATGAGAAGTCAACATTTTCTATTTGTGGTCAGATCTTGATTGTTGAAGGTCTAAGGGAGACTTGGGATATGAAGTTAGCAAATTTGAGAAATAATTTTTTCAGATATTTTCATTTTTTTATCAGCATTAAAGGTATACTTGTATATATGCGAAGTTATAGGATTTTGGTAGGAAAATTTTGGATGTGATCCCTACCTTTTCCATTGATGTCAAAGGGGGAGAGTTTTGGGTGAAAAATGAGTTATTGAACTTAGGGGGAGTTATCTTTTTTATAAGGTTTTTGGAGTTTGGAATTATGATACTTTGTCATTTTTCACTAAGTGTTGTCATCAATGCCAAAGGGGGAGATTGTTAGCAAGAGACAATATTGAGATACTTGGTATGTTGTTATTGATAAAGACTACACACTATTCTCTTGGTTACCGAACAAGTTCTTGAGTTATTATTTGTATACTTAGAGAACACTATTAAGTATGGATGAACATGACAGTCTACAGGCAGACACTTTGGATTGGTATGGGCAGATGTTCAAGAGTTATGCTTTGTGCAGATAGGATATGATTCTACATTGTATGGAGATCACTACTCGATTATCACATTTTTTTTATGTAGTATGATGGAGTTTTGATACTCTGTGTATTGGGCAGACGAAAAAATATCTTATGTAGAGTTAGTAGTACAATGGATCGATCAATGATCTTATCAAATCGGTGATCTGATTGGTTTGATGGTTATGACTGATAGAGCCAACAATATACTATTATATTTATCTATATGAGAGGTTAGTATGGGGAGTTAACCATTATATGATCCTCACTTTACACACTACTTATTGGAGTTGACTGAGTTAATATTTTGGGCTTTTGATCAAGTATATAAGATCAAGTTTTGGATACAATGACAAGTGACATGGTATGCAAGATGAATGATGCTTTTGTGATGTGATATTGATGCAAAGATTGTCAAATCAGATAATTAGTTAGTGATATATTTTTTAGATTCATCAGAACTATATTGGCATAATTGATGCTATTTGTCAGTTCATTTTTGGACTGTAAGTCCTATCTAGATTTTGTGAGTGGCTTTATGCCTTGATGAAATTTAGTTTTTTATTGAGTTGTAAGCTCTAGGTTGTAAGTCTGAATACATGTGCATTCCCATCCATATGTACTATTACCTTTAACATGGTACTTATTACTACAGTAGTGAGATATTTTGTGGGTACCATCCCCACTAGGGTTTTTCCCTTAACTGGGTTTTCCTCAAAAACAAATCATGGTGTTATGATGTTGTTCATGTTTACCTTATTCATTTTACTTTCAATTATTTGTGGTTTTAAGTTTTGGTATTGGTTTAAGAAAGTAAAGAATATTGTTGCACCAATTCACCCCCCTCTCAGTGCTTCCTATTCCCAACACTATGATCACTCCAAAGTAATCTCTTTGTTAGTAGACCATAAAGAATGGGTTGATTTAGTGAGTTTTTTTAAGTAAAAAGTTTTTATCATGAAAGTGGGGTTTGGCCCGTGCTTTCAAGAGTAAGGCAATGGTGTGATGAGCATTGGGGAAAGGAGTATATTTTAAAGACTCTCTTGAATTGCTTCTATCTGATTATATATCCTACTACAAAGGACAAGGAGTGGATTTTAAATAGTGAGTCTTTTATGATGGGTGAGAAGGGTTTTTACATCAAATATTAGATGCCAAATTTTTACCCAAAAAAGGAAACCATTAAGGAGGTACCGGTATGGATTTGACTATACAACCTCCCCCATGAATATTGGGACATGGAAATCCTTAAGAGTATAGGAAAAAAATTAGGGGTATTTGTCAAAGTAGATGAAGCATTGGAAAATAAGGACTTTAACATGTATACACGTATTTACATTTTATGGAAAGTGATTCGTCCCCTTGTAGAAACTATGGAGTTGAAAATAGGGGAAGGAATTTGGTGACATAGACTGAAGTGGAAGACATGGTGGAATCATATAGTGCTTGTAAAGGAGGTGGTCATACTTTAATCATTTCCTTGAGTGGGGAAAAAGAGATGGAAGCTTTGGATACAATGACGGATATGCCCAATCAAGATCTAAATGATTGGAGTATATGGTTGAATACAAACCTAATACAAACAAACAGGGTGCAGAGAGAAGTGATTAACTCCATGTTTGAGTTTGGATGCTTCAATGATGGACCGAGGATGGTTGATTTGAGAATGGATGATGCAAGGGTAATGAATTTTGAGAAGGAAAGAGAAAAGGATATAGTTTCTGAAGGAAGGGAAGTAATCATTGGTGGGGATTCTACAAAGACTTCTAGAGAGAAAATGAAAAATGGATACAGGTTTGAGAACTCCAATGGTGTAATTTCATTTAGGCATGGAGAGGAGGCTAGAATGGATGAGTAAAGCCACATTAATCCATGTAGTGAGAATGGAAGAGATTTATCCCCAGATGAAGATGAAGTGATTTTTAAAGACATCCAAATTTCCCCAATTCAAAATTTGGATAAGTCTTTTCACAAAGCTGGAATGGGCAGAAATCACTTTAGTGATGAAGAAAGTAGCTCAAAATATGAGGAAGAGGAAAGTACATTGGATGAATTGGGTATAAATTCCTCTATAGGTATCAAGGACAAAAGAAGCTTGGGACTGTCCATAGCTCTCTCAAAAAAAGTGAAATTGGGTGACAAAAAGAGAATGGGAGCAAGGACAACTAGAGAATTTCTAGAAATGGTTGGATGTGCAATGGGCCAAAGAAAATTAAGATTGAGAAAAGGCTATGCCTTTCCTGAGAGGGATGAAGATCCTAGCGTGGAATGTCAAGGGCTTCAATACCCCTAACAAGAGATGTTTGACCAAGATATGTATTGATTAGACGAGGTGATATTTATTCTTATTACAAGAAACTAAGCTCAAGAATGAAGATTGTTTGTCTTTTTCATATTTTTTTGGTGGTGGAGGTTTGATATGAATGAAGCAGTTGGTGCCTCTACTAGTTTAGGGGTGTCATGGGATGAATATAAGGTAGATGTACCGATAGTCCAACAAGGAGTTAGTTGGAAAGGGTTTAATTTTTTTTCTAAAACCCTAAATGTAATGTTTGTTATGGTTAGTGTGTACAACCCAAATAACATAGAAGGTAAAAGAGCCCTATGGTAGGATATCATGGCTTTGTTTGTTGTGAGGGGATTTTAATGTCATCCTCAACCCTAAAGATTAAAAGGGGGGTTTAGGATGGGGAAACCAGGATCATAAAGATTTTAGTAATTTTGTAATAGAGTGTGGGTTGATTGAGGTTTTCTTTGAGAAGGGAGTATACTTGGACCAACAAATGAAGTGGTTTCTTAAATATGGCTAAGAAATTTCATAGTTTTTTTTCTAGTTGGAGACTAAGAAGTAGCTAATTGGATCTATGAAGAATAAATTATTCCCATCACTAGTTCATATCATTCCTTGATTAGTATAAATTTCCAAGATGATGAGGCACCAATTAAATACCCCTTTAAGTTTGAAAAAGTGTGGCTCATGTGTGATCAAAAGTATGACACACTTATATAAACCATTACACTTGAGAGAATCCATGGAAGATGATATCTTAAGAAGTGTCTCATAGCTTCCTATTTGAAGAAAGTTTAATCCTTCTCATGATGCTCATCAAATAGGCATAGAGGATTAGTGACTTGACTAGTCCAAAATGGAAGATTCAAAGTGCAAGAATGAAGCTAAGATGCAAGAATAAAAGATAAGAATGAGATATTAAGCTAAGAATGCATGCAAGAACCTAGTAATCTATAATGAGAATGCAAGAGCTATTCTATTGAAGCAATGCAAGAAAATAAACTAGATTGACAATGCAAGATTAAGCTAGAAATGAAGCTAAGCTAAGAAATAAAATGACAAGATTATTCTAAGAAAATGCAAGAGAGCTAGAATGCAAGAACTTAAGATGATCTAGATAGAAAAATGAAGATTAGTGACCCTTAAGCAAGGAAAGAGCTTACTTTTAAAGGAATTGCCTCAAGAATGAAGGGCAGAGATTAAGAGGCAAAAGAATGAGTGGTTGAGATGAAGAGACAAAAGGAGATGCAAGGAGATGCAAGGTTAGGTAAAAATGAGTGGCAAGGATTAAGAGGCAAAAATATATGCTAGGTAAGATAAGACAAAATAGCATTTGAGAGAACAAATCCCTTTTAATTGTTAATTAATCAGGATTAAGTGGGTGCACACATGTGAATGTGTTCTTTTAATAAAAGTGTAGGAACTTTATATTGAAAGTAAAGTTTTAGCAATTAAATAAATATGCAAGCTTTAGAAATTAGACCATAGTATAAGCTTGATATAAGATTTTTTATTTAATTACATGAAGGGGATTTTAAAGGTTACTTTGCATAGTGATGCTTAGAAAAGAGACAATTTGATCAAAAGGGGGCTCAAGTTCTACTAGACCAATTTCAGGTGATTACATTTGTCTTTCTTTGACTAATGTGTAAGTGATCTAGGAACACATTAAGTCAAAGAATGATGATGTTAAGAAAGCTGATAGAGATCAGATTCAGAACTTGATTGAATGAAGACTGATAAGAAAGATGACAATATCCATCCTGATATGAAGTGATGAGACTGAATATTTGTCCAAAGAGATTGAGATAGTTAATGATATGAGAGACAATACCAGATTGATATGGGTCATGATGAACCTGATATGCCCCAAGGGATCAAATGAAGTCTGTCCAAGTGAACTAATATGAAGTGATGAGAACACTCTTTCAGAAAGGAGACGTGGAGAATCTCAACTTGACATGAAGCGATGAAGCTGAGATGCCCCTAGCGATGATGTTTAGTCCTGATTGACTTGATTGATTTAAGATTTGGTTTGATTACTAGATTTGTAGATTAGGAGATTTGATTGACGAAAATATTTGCTATATTCTTATGCCCACTTAGGATTGAAATGGAAATGAGGTACAAGGGGTGAAGATCAACCTCAAAAGTCTAGAAAAGAAAGTGAAAGTGAACAAGAAGCAATAGCATCTTCAATTGACTGCATTAGAAGATTTGGAATTTTGATTTTGATCCTGAATATAAGATCAAAGATAAGGGTTTGTAGTCAAATGCCTCAATGGAGAGAAAGGAAGGATGAAAAAGAAAGCATAGCTCAAGGGAACCATAAATGCAAAGCGAAAATGCAACCCTAGAATGAAATGTAACCTAAGAATGACAATGTAGCCTAAGAATTTTGGAGTAGTCTAGTCATCGATCATGTAGACCATTAGTTTTCATCATTTGAGCATTTGGTACATCGGAGGTCAATAAAACCTTCATCGATGTGAGAACAACTATGAAAACATGAATACAACCCTATTGGATAACATGTAGGAAACATACATAAGCATGGAGATATAAATGTCGAGATGACCTGAACATGGTTTCCAAGTTAATGTTGCAATATTATACTAGTATTGAAGCATGAGCACCAAGATAATGATGAGTACAGTCTTATGTGCTACATACAAGAAATAAACAAGGAGATAATTCCAATCTCACCCAAGTGTCCAAATAAAGAAGGTCAAGTTATGTGCGGTATTTAAATCGTGATGGAGGCTCTTATCACACACACCCAGTTTATTAGACTACTTAGGATCATTGAAATCACACCACAAGTAGAAATCAAAGAAAAGATGTTATTCCCCTAGTCGTGAATCTCTAGTCTAGTAGACATCATCGATAAACCTTAGAAGACATAGAAAATGAAAATTGATGATAACAGACAACACACGAGAAAATAGTTCAACATATCTCAATCATTTTCAGTTTTCTAGGATGTAATTGGTGATGGGTGTTAAGAAAACACCTTTGTAATTGTGTCAAAGTGCATGTGCACAGTGAAAGATAGTGCAAGATCTTATACATGTTAAGAAACATAATAATGTCCAGATTGGTAGTGTTAAATTGAGGTGTTGAGAAACACCAAGTAGTGTGTCAATGATAAAGTGTCCAACAGGAAGGACTGATAAATTGACTCAAGTTAAACTCAAGAGGTTGACCAAGTGATAAAGCACTAACAGCTCAAACAAGTGTATGATTTACCCCAGGAAGAAGACAAGAATCGGGGACAAGACGAAGACAAGTTCCAGTCCAAGATGACACAAGGAAATGGAGAGTGAGATGGATGGAAGAATACAAGAGTTTAGCCATGCATTGATAGATGGAGCAGTGATTAGAAGTAAAGCTCATTTACCATGTTTTTACCACTTGGGGATTATTTTATTTTTTCTACCAAGGTGCTTGTTTCTAGGTTTTCACCAAGTCACAATTTTTCTATTTTTTTGTTCTTTTTAATTTTTTAACTTTTTTTAATTTTTTGATATTAATTTTTTTTTATGCACCAAGGTGCCTATTTCTAGGTTTTCACCAGGATGATCATTTTTTCAAGACATTTTTATAGTTTTAAAGATTTTTTCAGGACTATATATGCTTTTAAGGATTTTTTTCAAGACCATAGATTGTTGTACGGGAGCAGAGTACTTAGTTGTGGAGTCACTATGGATGAAGAGCATTGAGAGGCTCTTTGAGAATGTAGTTGTTTGTAGTAATCAAGCAAGAAGCTTCAGAACCAGATGTAATAGTAGTGATAGGAGAATCTAACCAATAGTGTCCAACTGTTAAGAGTTTCATAGTCAAGGAGGGATCATTCAAGTAAGATCCACAAACACCCTCATGGACCTCTCTTATAACACTTTGTCAGATTCCTCACATTCTAAATGCCTAAGGAGTGTACTGTCGAGACATTTCCATAGCAAGTCACTAACGATGAGTAGATACCAGTGTGCACTTCTGGTAAGGCAATGATGGAGCTGAGAGTATGAAGCATGAAAGGTATTGATGGTAGAATGGAGTGGGGAGTGAAATGAGTCATAAGGAGATAGAATCTTGGATGTCAACTTTGATTTTTATTTTATATCCAAGTCCTTTAACTTGGGAATCCACATAGCCTTTGATAATTTTCTTCTTTGAGATGTCTTTTAGCGTAGTTCTTTTATGATGGATTTTGGAATCCATATTTTCTCTAATTTTCTTCTTTTCTTTGAGGACCCTTGAGGTCTTTTAAATATTTATGTTCTCTTTGTAGTCACATGTCGATTATAAGGGACATGGTGACCTTCGTATGTAAGTGGATTATGATTTTAGCATTGCACATACAAGTTGCTTCCAAAAGACTCAGTATTTATGGATGAATGAGGCTAATTATATGATTGGTTTAGATGGAAAGATGGATGGGAAGTGCACCAGCCACTTAGCTCAAGAAGGATGAGGGGTAAGGGGTTAACATGTTCGAGTGCAAAGATACTTGTGTCATCCTTAGCTTTCATGAATGAATTAGATAGATCAAGAAAGTTATCCTCCATAGAACGGTGTCGATTGCGAGTCATCCTAGAAGTGTTAGAGGAGTTAAGAGGAGTATTATGTGAGTCTAACTAAGATGGTTGATTCTAAGAACTAGGTCCCTCTTCAGGTGGTAGGAGTACATGAATAGGAACCAACTCAATTCTAGACCTTCTTATGTTCCACGAAGCTATGATATGATGAGGTCTCATATACCTGTGATTTGCTTGAGTAGCTAAAATAATGCTTTGAGTAGATGGCCTAGGAGCCAGAGGAATGATTTCCACAAAGGGATGAAAAGGATATTCATCATTGGATTGATCTTGAGAATTAGAGCTTTCTCCTCTTTCAAAGTTTGTAGCAGGAGCATATTTGTGTATAATATCAACTTGTGTTTCCATTGTTGCATCTGATAAGGAGTCCCAGTCATATTCATTTGAGTATGTTTGATTATTGTGATACTGCATGATGTCATCAGTTAGAGACATGGTAGGAGGTATATTTTCTTCATCACTACCATCTATTATAGGTGGTATATTCTCAGTAGGAAGAGCTTGCTCAGTAGTAGGAGTAGTAGAGTATTCTAAAATAGGCATACGTAGAGTAGTTTAAAATATGCATACCCTGAGGCAAATCCAAGATATGGGAGACATTAGCTAGTTTTCCCCAATCAGGATGTGTATGATTAGAGTCAGTAGTATGTTCAGAAGTAGCAGTAATAGTAGTAGTTTGTTTAGTAGTTTGGATGATATATTTTTGGTTAGGACCAGGGTCATGCTCTTGAGGAACATGAGAAGGTAGATAAGGCTCTCCTTGATAGTCTAGATTAGAATTTTGAATATGAAAGAGCTTTTAATATGTCATAGGTATAATTTATGCTTCTTCTTCATCATCTGAATCCTCATATGTCTAAGTGTTGCTGCTAGGTTTATTAAGCTTATGTCCATGATAGCCTAGACCAGTTTTATCCTTAGGATTTTAGAATTAAATATGTAAAGGTTCAAGAAGACCTTTTCCCTTTCCAAGAGGAATCTTTCCATCATGTCCCATTTTATACATAAGTCGATAACCCATACAATAATTTTCAAGTGAGATTTCGGTATGTTTTTCTTTTTGTCTAGGTTCTTTGCTCTCATAGAGTAAGGTAGCACTTTCATCCCTTTCCAGCTCTAGGGAAATTGTAGCTTTAATCATTCCAGTATATTTATGAGATGATTTTCCATTATATTTTTAAGAGAGTGGAAGAGTGTACACTCGATAGGTTCCCATACCTGTAGGTCTCAAAAGTATTATTTTTCCATGATTTGATAAAGGTGTTTTTCTCCCTTGCTTCTAATTTGTCAAGAGGTGATCCTTCTTTGTTGTGAGGAACCATTCGATCTAGTTTTTTAGGATTATTATAGGTACATGCCAAATCTACAGGAATGGTAATCTCATTTCTAGCATGAGGGAATTTTATACAGTGATGATATGTCGAAGGAACCGCTTGCATAGCATGGATCCAAGGATGACCCAAAAGTATATTGTATGCCAAAGGAATATCCAGGACTTGAAAAATGACATCCCACTAAATAGGACCTACCTAAATGGGCAAGACTACTAAGCCTTTAGAAGAGAGTTCCTTTTCATCATATGATTTCATCATTATTTTACGTCAGGGATCAACAACGTGCTCTGAGAAACGTAGAGCTTTACCTAGATTGAAAGTACAAATGTTCAAACCTGCACCTCCATCTATCAAAATGTGCTTAGCTCTATACTGATGGATATATACTTCAATATGGAGGGGTTGATTATGAGGATGACTGACAGATGTGTCATCTTTTTCAGAGAAAGTGAGATAAGGTGGTGAAAAAACGTGACCGGCCATGGACTGGAACTTATTGGTGTCTAGGTCCTTAGGTACGTTTTCCTCAAGGAATTGATAAAGAATCTCTCTATGAGTAGAGGAGATGTGTAGTAGCTCAAGTATAGAGAGTTGAGCTATCGTGTGTTGAAGTTGGTCAACTGTATTAGAATCTTGTGTAGTCGACAGGGTAGTCGATTGAGTTGTTGAGATTGGTATTTGCTTAGGATTAGAGGAGGAAGATGAAGCTTCTCCTAAAGGAGTGATTTGCGCTTGAGAGTGGATGACCACATTAGATGATTTTAGCTTTTCCCTTAGCGTGATCAGAAGATTCAAGCATGTTTATCACATTGTTGTTGTTAGAATAGGTGTAGGAAACCTTGTTATCCTTTTCCTTGGAAGATTCCCCTTTTTCAAATTTAGGAAAAGGCTCTTTGAAAGCCTTGTGATCATTTTTTGCTTGTGGGGAATTAACCATAATAGTCTCATTATCGATTAGATCCTGAATGATATTTTTGAGTTTCATGCATTCATTAGTCTTGTGGCCTTTATTGTGATGGTAATCACAATAGTGGTTGTCGTTCCACCATCTAGGCTTGATATCAAGATCATAGGGTCTTGAGTTGTCAGGAAAAGTAATAATCTTGTTAGCCAAGAGAGCCTTCAAAGCATTCTCAAGTGATTCTCCAAGAGGATTGAAGTTTCTCTTAGGCTTAGAATCCCAAGGGTTATCATTTTTAGCTTTCACAATAGTAGATAGATTAAACCTTGGCTCTTTGGCAGTGGTAGACATTGAAGTTGTGGCCATGATTCCATCATTGACAACATCCTTATTTTTGTTCCATAATATGTTCTTATCCTTGTTATGTTGGTTTTTAGAAGAGGATTTGGATTGAAGAGTGATATCTCCCTTACGAACAAGGACATCATGTATGTGAATAGATGATTCAACTAGTTTGTCAAACGAAGCATGAGTTTGCATCTATAATGCATAATTCATTTCAGGAACTAGAGAATTGATGAATATGTCAATCTTTTTAGTCTCAGGAATCTGTCAAGGATAGCATGAGTATAGCTTTTCCATATTTGGAAGAAGATCACAAAAGACTCACCTTGACATTGTTTGATGTTACAAAGATCAAGTATGGTGATAGCATGTTGGATATTGTAGGAGTATTGTTGAATGAATCTTTGCACTAGTTGGTCAAATGATTTGAGAGGAGGAGATAGTTTAGTGAACCACTCCATTGTTTGACCACTAAGACTCCTAGGAAAGAGTCTCATGAGATTAGTGGGTTCATGCAAAAACTCCATACTGAGTGCGTAAAATTCCCTAATGTGATCATGAGGGTCTTTGATACCATCATATTTTTCATATTTAGGAAACTCAACCTTTTGAGGAGAAGGTGGCATGTGTAGATATTTTTTGAAAGGAAATGAGCATATAGACTCAAGACAAAAATATGTGTTTTGTTATTCTTTTTCTTTTTTTAAGCATTGGATATGCTTCATCATGTCTTCCATCTATTTCCTCATTATTTGTATTTTAAATGGTTCTTCCTTCTTGATTAGATTATCAACATCAAAGTTGTGAGGTATTTTAACTCTTTGTGAGGATAGATGCAAGAAGTATTGATCTTTGTTTTGACTTAGAATCATTTTCATGAGTCTTTGCAAGCTTTCATCTTGTTGAAATTGTAAGATGTCTTCCTCAGTTATTTCATTATCTGAATCACCACCTTGTGAGCCATGTGATCATTGTCTAGTATGTCAAGTGACATGTTGAGATCCATGTTGAGAGCCATGTCTAGAGTTAGCAGGCTCTTGGTTGTTTTGTCCAAAGTGTTTATCACCCAATTATTTTAGGAATGCCTCAATCCTCTTGTTTCGTTCTTTCATGATTAGAGTGTAAGAAACATTATGTGCCAATATAGGAGAGGATAGAGTAGATTCACTAGAGATGTTAGAAAAAGGTTTGAACCCACAAGGTATAGGACCTTCTTTAGTTGAGTTGTCAAAGATAGCTTTGAGTTTGTTTCCTTCACGGATCTCAAATCTAGTTGTGACTGATATGAAAGAAGATTATCAAAAGCCAAACGGGATGAATTAGAATAACTTTATGTCCAAGATAGGTAAGTAAAGGTGTTCATTTTTTCAAAGTGTAAGAGTTTAAGAGATATAGCAAAGATAACTTCCCATAAGATTTCCAAGCTCTTGGGAGATCCCTATGTATGACACTTGTGAACAAGAAAGAGGTTGCATAGAGCATCCAAGAGAGTTGATCAAAGAGATGGTGGACAAGTTGAAATGTATCAAATAACAAGATGAGCTAAGGATAGAAAAGGAGAAGCCATGTTGACAATGTTTAAGCTTAGTCCAAATGTTTAATCCAAAGGATTACAAGTGTGATTGACAAGATTGGAGCATTTCCCAGATAAGGTTTGTTTTGAAAGCATGTGGTGAACAAGCAATATTCTTAAAACAATCCAACAAGGGACAAAGAAACCTCGTGGATACAAGAATATGTGAGGTCTTAGTAAGGTGTAATAATGTTCAAGTATAAGAAGTGTATGTTCAACAAATGTTTTCATTAGTCTTAGCACAAGAAGACACATCAAGAAAACTACCTAAGGTCAAGCGGAAAGTATTCCAACCTTTTCCCACAACTTGGTACCCCTTCACCTCGCACAAAGCGATGTTGGATTTGTCATGTATTTTCATCCAAGGGAGTACATATGGTTAGTGTCTTGGGGTGTTCCAAATAATGTCCACTTGGATCGATCCTTGCATAAAGTAAAGTACACAGCCAAAAAGGATAGCCTCTAAGTCCTAAGGTGTTTAGTAAAGGCCTTCATTCAAGACCACCCCTTGTAGTTCTGCATTCAAAATTAAGGCCTATATCCCTACAAACATCCAAGATGCATAGTCTCACAAGCAAGATTTAGACCTCTCAGACCTACAAAAAATCAATGTATTCCCCTTGTAATCTTGTAGTCAAATGTAGTCTTGCTTAGCAATGTTTAGGCAACTAGGCCCTACACGTGAAGAAGCATTAGGAATAGAAAGTAGTCAAGTCTTCTCTCTCTTTGGATTGAAATAATATTTTGATGCTATAGGGGTGGAGTAGTTGGATTTTCTTGTTTCCCACTTGGGTCATTCCCAAAAGATTGCTCTCTTGGCAGACCCTCTAAAGGTAAATGCAAGAAAGCAAATGGATAGCTAGTGGAGCTCTAGATTTTTTATTTTCCATAAGGAAAAGAACATACTATTCTACTCCATAGTATCTCCCAAACACATCAAGCACATGTTCATTTACCCAAGACTTATTGCAAGTGATCAACTAAGTAGGTCAAGATTTTTGATTTTCCAAAAGGAAAAGAGCATACTCTCCTACTACTCAACTAATCATAAGACAAAAAGTCTTCTAATTAAGCTAGGTACCTAGAAATAAAATGTAAGAAAACACAAAGATAATTTGTATCTCCAATGCAACCTAAAAGAAAAATAACATTATTAGTTTGAAGATTGAATTTTTGACAAGCGTCCTACATCACAAAACATTAGTAGGCATGAAAACATTGATCTCTTTGTAAAGAAAACCCTACAAAACCACAAGTTAGGGCATAAAAAGTATGCAAAATAAAGTAATAGCCCTACAAGATCACTTGTTAGTAATTGTTAGAAGACTAGAAAAATTAGAAAATATAAGAAAAATCAAGCAATCTCGGCTAAAACTTAGACTCTGACAGAAATAAATTCTCGATGACAGTTAACTAGTTTGCCAGAAAATCGTATGATAGACCTTATAGAAGCATAACGATATTTTAGACCAGTATGCTATACCTTATAAGGGTAGTATGATGCTTCATTGTAATTCAGGATGATATTTCTCATAACCACAAAATGATATTCTAGAATATGTAAAAATTTTCTTGGTTATGTAATGGAATGTCATCTGGGTATAGTAAGAAATGTCGTACAACTTTTTAGCTTGCAAAAATAAAAGTGACAAACCTCTGATAACAAACAACCAAAATTGCAAGAAATAGAGCCAAAAATGAATGTCAAGCCCCATGGTGGGCACCAAAAATGTGTGATAAAAAGTATGACACACTTCTATGAACCATTACACTTGAGAGAATCCATGGAAGAGGATATCTCAAGAAGCGGCTCATAGCTTCCTAGTTGAAGCTAGTTTAATCCTTCTCATTATGCTCATCAAATAGGCATAGAGGATTAGTGACTTGACTACTTCAAAATGAAAGATTCAAAGTGCAATAATGAAGCTAAGATATAAGAATGCAAGATAAGAATGAGAGATTAAGCTAAGAATGCATGCAATCAACTAGTAATCTAATGCAAGAGCTATTTTGTTGAAGCAATGCAAGAAAAGAAACTAGATTAACAATGAAAGATTAAGCTAGAAATGAAGCTAAGCTGAGAAATGAAATGACAAGATTATTCTAAGAAAATGCAAGAGAGCTAGAATGCAAGAACTTAAGATGATCTAGATAGAAAAATGAAGATTAGGGACCCGTGAGCAAGGGAAGAGCTTCCTTTTAAAGGAATTGCCTCAAGAATTAAGGGTGGAGATTAAGAGGCAAAAGAATGAGTGGTTGAGATGAAGAGGCAAAATGAGATGCAAGGAGATGCAATGTTAGGTAGAAATGAGCGGTGAGGATTAAGATTCAAAGATAGATGTTAGGTAAGTGTAGACACCTAAAAATCCACTTGTTAATTAAAATTATTTTTAGTTAACAAAAGTCCTAATGACATCATCATTAATTAATTAATTTTTATTGTTATTATCCCTTTCTCTATTTTAATTAAAGACATTTAATTAAAGAACCCCTCCCAAAAACATTTAAATCCAATTTGAATGTTTATCCCTCCTATTTATTAAATTTATTTAATAAATTATCTCAAACCCCAAATCCTCCTTAAATAAATAAATTATTTATTTAAATCCCTAAAACCCTAGATATCTTCTAGAGAACCCTAAACCTATCTGTAATAATGTAAAATATGTGATATAGGAAAAGATTGGAGAGATGTGTAGATGTGATATATGGAAGAGTTAGGGAAAATAAGATTCTCTCCTTAACCCCAAATTCCCAAAGGAAAGAGCCAAATTGATTAACCACAAGCAAAGGGTTGAATGCATAAATGAATTAATTGATTAGTAATATGAAGAAAGAGGAAAAACTTATATTCCATTTTGGAAGAGACTATTAAAGATATTAATTGAAATGAATTGAAGACAAATACTAACCTCAAAGTATAACAAATTTGGAAATTGCTATTTTCTGGTGTATGTACTGAGATTCTAGAAATTTTGCAACCGGATTTCGAACAGAAACATAGAGACAAAGAAAATCCAAAATTTTTTTTCTTTTCTATGCCAAGTCGACCTTGACCCAAATGAAGGTCGACCTTGACCCCTTTATGTCGACCTTGACTTGCATTACTCTGGTGGAAATTCTGTTTGCGGATCTTGAAAGTTTGTCGAAAAGGGTATCTACATCTTCTCTGTAATTCATTGTTCCACACCTATTCCTGCAAGAAAAATGGTTTGTTTTTTGGATGAGGGGTTTGCCTTGGTCAAACCCTAGTTTTGAAATTAACCTTGAAATATAATTGAAATTGCAGAAATAAATAAAGTAAATGGAACAATTCACCTTGCTTATGTTGAAAACCCTTGTGGAGGATTTGAATCCTTGAATCCACAAGTATGGATGGTCCAAATGGATGTAGAATTGTAGGATGTAGGAGGTAGGATGTCTCAAATAAATTTTCTTTATATCTTCAACACCAATCTTGAAGGGATCTTGGATTTGGAAGAAGCTTGAATGGATGTGGATGGAGAAATCTTCAACAAGAGGGCTCCATAGAGCTTTGAATTCTCCAATGGCTACCAATGGATCTCCTTGATGAATTGGATTCTTGAATGCTTGAAGGCTTAAATTATTTCTTGAATTCTTGAATGCTTCCTTCTTTCTTTCTCTTCTCCATGCTCACTCTTACTTTATTGCTTGTTACTTGCTCCCAAAATGAGAGGAAAAGGCTTCCTTATATACTAGTCTAGGGCACAAACTTCTAGAGAGGCCAACATAGGAGATTTAAATTCCCATTAAGCCTATACCCCTAGGAGTGGACCTAAATTAGATATATTTTAAGAGTTATCATTTCAAAGCCTGAAGCAGTCGACCCAGAAGTGGGAAATAAAACTTTTTAAAATTTGACATTTGGAAACCTTTAGAATTTGAATTTTGGACCCTAGATCAGGGTCGAGGTTAACCCTGACCTAGGTTAGGGTCAAGGTCAACCTTGACCTTGATGTCAAGAACCTCATAATTTTAGATCAGGATGCTAGAAATAGGTAGGAAAGAAGTGGAAAATGGGGTAGAACAGGGGAAAAATCTAGATCCAAGTCAAAGACCCATTCAAGGTGTTTGACATGACCCTAAACCACTTACTCAGAGGGATAAACTAGTCCTAAATGGAAGTGCTTCCATTTTATGATGATACACTATCCTCTCATCCCTAATCACTCCCTAACTCTGCTTAAAGAGTGATTCCTAACCCTCTTAGCGTAAACCCTCTCCCTTTAACTCAAAGTCAACACCCTCATTAATGAGCCTTACATTCTCATTAATGAACCCCTAAACCTTCATTAATGTCTCTTAAAACCTCTTAATGAATAAATATGTCTCTTCTTCCACCCTTGTACCCTAGCACACTTCCCTAGTGTTTCTCACACATTTGTGAGAAACCCTTTATCCTTATCCCTTTTACCCTAAGACTTAACCCTTGGTCCTAAACCCTGACCACCCTTGCTAACCTAAGCCTCTCCTCTAATTATATAAATATCCTCCCTTCCAAGAGAAAAATACCAATTCACATCTCATTTTCATAGCATTATTATCATGTGCATTTTCATCTAGAATCTTAATAGCTTTTACTAGTATTGTTAGATTTACTTCTTTTTTATGCTTTATAATTCATCCTACCTTAGATACATTGGATTAACCTAGTATATTTTAATAAATACTATTAATTTTCATTCATATCACATCTATTTAAAAGTTAAAATCAACCTTTGATAGCATTCATTAGCTTAAAAATTGCATTGGCTTCATTTGGACCCTCCGAACCCTAGGGGCAAAACAAGTTTCCCATACCTAATTTTGTACCATCATGGGGTCTCCATGGCTTTCAAATGGTCCTAATCCTTCCTAAAAATAATTTTTCAATTTCTCATTGTGTTTCAAGAGCACACTAACATCCCTCCTATAAGAGCAAATCAAACGGTGATAGGGTACTCCTGTTTTAGCTCAATCTGAGGTGGCCTGTGAATAGATTTTCTATATGTTGATGTATGATTAGTTCAGAATAATGTTTGAATATTTTAGCATGATCCTAATAGGTTAGGTTTTCATCACTCACATTTTGGCACGCTGGATGGGACCCCCACCATGCTTTACAACTGCATTTTTAGGGGTTTTTGAGCCAAAAAACTCACTTTTTCTGGAAAACTCGTACTACCTAGGGAGAATTAAAGTATGAGTAAACTCTTATGGGGATGTTTAATCATATTGGTACCTATATATACTCATGCTAGGGGTGCCCAATACTCTCATGGGACTTCTGCATATCATTTTTTGCCTTTTCTAAGCCGGTTAGCCCTATTTGCTTGTATCAGGAGTCAAGGATACTTGTATGAGCCTCTATCCTAACTCTTATGAGTAAAAAAATTAAAATACCATGCCATGTTTACTTTTATGGGAAACATGGGGCATGTATAAGGCCTTAAACCTGGTTTTGTTTAGTTTTTCGGGTTCATTTGGGCCTCCTAGTGCCCCTAAACTTCAAATTTGTAATTTCTAACTTGGTTTTTTGAAGGTATCCTTTGAAAGAAATTTCATCATCAAAAAATAAAGGATTTAAGACCTACTAACTCATTTGGTAGTTTAGGAACATGAAAAATCTCTATTTAAGCTTTAAAATATCCTTTCATTCAATCTCAAGTGCTTAAAATGAATGAATCTACATATCATTCCTAAATGGTTAAAACCCAATCCTAATCAATCCTAAAGTGAACTAAACCAATATTAATGCTTCATTTTTAGTTAAAAATAACCTCATCTAAAATATCTTGAGTGTTTTAAGGTTTTAATTAATCCTCGAAGGTAATCTAGGAACACTTCACTCTTTAGGCTTAAAACTAAACCCTAAAAACACAAAATCTTTTGTGCATGAGTAAAAATGAAATACAAAAATTCACATCTAATTTGGGTTGTAAAACAAACATTCAAAATCTTGGAAACTCTTAGAAGTATCAATTTTCAAAGTTTCTTTCTTAAAGGGGAAATCCTAGAACTCAATCTCGAATGATCAAGGGAAAGAACAATAAAAAAAGTAATCTCAATTTCTCTTTTAAGCTTAGAGTGAAAACCAAATCTTAAATGAACCTAAAAGATGAAACAAATCAATATCAATCCTTTCATTTGATTCAACAAAAAAAATTAAATCTTGAGTGCGCGAGGAGGAAATCAAAGCAATTTCAAATCAAAATCAAGTTCAATTTGGGATCCTAGAAGCAAATTCAATCTTGAATGCTCAGAATAAAACACTTGCAAATCTTGTCAAAAGAGCTTTTTCTATTTTCAAGGAATAAACATTCAAATCCTAAACATATGTGCTTGAAGGTCTTAGCATAAAAAACACTTAATCAATTTGGGAAAAAAGAACTCTTTTTTTATGTGCTTCTAGGAGATTTCCAAATTCTGAAAATCCTTGTTAATCTAAGTGATGTAAAACAAATTGAACTAGGATAATTTCATTTTTTTTACTTATAGTGAGGCCTGTTTAGAGGAGAAAGTGCTTCCTCTTTGGAGAACAACCTCAAACTGGTACTTCTCTGATCGGTATAGAAATAATGCACTAAGCAAACTCTTGCTTCATCCTGTCAAGCTTGGGCGATGCATGTTGATGGTATCCCGAGGTAGGTGAATATCCCTACTATTTTAGCATGGTAAACTGGGATCTTAAGTGATTCACACACATACAAACTGATTAGGAGGATGCCGCATACCAAATCAGACACATGTTAATTAGAGGCTTTATGATCTACTCCCAAAGGTATCAAAATCTTTGTGCAAGGACCGATCCAAGTGGTTTCTGAGATCACCTTAAGATTACTCACCATCTTTATTCCTTTTTGGGATACCAAGTTGTGGGCAAAGATTTTGATACTATCCTGTTATTAGGTAGTTCTTGTTTGATGTGTTTTTGAAGTTTCAAACTCAGTGTAAAACATCTATTAGAACATACACATTTTTGAGATCGTTATTAGGATCTTTTGTCATCATTGCTTGTATCCTATTTTTTTGGTCCTTTTCCATCAGAGAAAATCAAAATTGAGCTCAAAACTTGACCAAAGTTATCCAAAACATCCTTGCAAAAAGAGTCTCTCAAAATTAGTGGCCCAAAAACATTACACAATTGCCAAAATCCTTCATAACTATGTCTAACTCGATCAAACATAAGAAAGCCAAGTTTCCAAACACTTGCATCTATCAGGAGAAGAAAATTGAAGAAAGAAACCTGAAAGATCACCAACCTTCCCTAAAGGCAATCCAAGCAAAAACCAAGTATCAAGAAAGATTGGAGAATGTGCATTACAACGCAAGAGAAAAATAGTTTGCAGCCCAATTCTAGGTCAATCGTCGCTTTGTCAACCTAGAGAGTGAAGACTAGCTTGGCCCACCACATATCCATCATTCTACTAGAATCCCACATCCTATCTCAAAATTCTTTCATCCTAAATCATCCTTAGGTGCATCCTTGCATCATCATTCATCCTTATCATTTTCCTAGTTGCATTCTTGCATCATAGACCATCTTCCTAGATTACATCATAGATCATTCTTTTGTAGCATTTAAGTCATCCTCTAGAATAGCATCATTTGGTCATCCTCCATCATCCTTACATCAAAAATCCAAAATTAGAATCCTTGCATCCATCCCAAATCATAATCTAGAATCCATCATCCTTGATCCCAAATCCAAAAACTTACATCCAAGTCAGAATCCATAATCCTTGAACCAAATCCAAACACTTAGTGTCATAGCTTTTGAGTTACTCAATCCTTATCCTAAATTAGAAACATCTCAGCACTACCCTTTGACTAAGCATTTTCTAGGGCATCTTGTACTTTTCTTTGTATGCATGATCATCTCAAGCAAGATATTGGCATACACTGGCAAGGATCCCGTATTCTGAAGATCATCAGTCTATCTTAGGTTGATAATCTTATCCTCTTTGATCCTAAATTAGGAAGAGATGAATCATTGCTGAAACTTAGTAATCCTACACCATCCTGTCATCCAAGTTCCTCCACCATCCTTCAACATCTCACCATCCTTCAACATCGCACCATCCTTTAGTTGATCCAAAACCTTGCATCATATCCTTAGGTTTGCATAGGCTTATCCTATCCACTATCCTTAAGATTCTTCAGATCTGCATCCACCATCCTTAGAGTCTTCTTAGAAGCATCTTGCATCCACCCATCATCAGCATCTTCAGATCTACATTTCATGGCTGTCAAGATACAAGACAAGAAGAGAAGGAATATGGAACCCAACTTATCCACTAGTTTACATGATCCCAATGATCCTAATAGCGTGATGGTGACCTATGATCCACAACCCCCATAGGTCAAGAATGTATGGTAAGATCCAACTAAACCCCCCAATTCATTCTCTATGGAAGCATTCATGAGACATCCAGGGCATCCACAAATGGTAAGTGCAATCATCGACCACAATCATCAGGCTATATTGGAAAAATTTTCACGAGAGGGTACTCCCATCCCTCCACACCTTCAAAAATTCAGCCCCTCAAAATCCATCCATATCCCCGCAGAAGCCTATAACCCCATCGTCCAACAAATCCAGGACCCTGACTTACAAATATCTCAAGTAGCCTCACCTATCCTCCATCTCTTGCAAAGAAGCTTTGCAAATCCCACAACACAAACAACATCACAATCAACTCCCTTTTCCATCATGGGAACCCCACCATCATCTGCAGCTTCTCAAGCCGCCACTCAGGTGTGAAGCTTTACAAAAACCCAACCTACACCTTGCATGCAAATCACCACACAAGAAGTTCCTCCACCTTCCATGAGCCAAGCCTCCTCATCAGCCTCATCCTTTCTAGGGGCCACAAAATCAATCCCCTATTTCACTCAGCAAGCTTCTGCATCAGTATCATCCTTTTCAAGGGAAACACAATCATTCTGCCCTTTCACCCAACAAGCTTCCACATCAGCACCATCTTTCCCAGAGACAATGCAAGTTCCTCCTCCCACTTCTCAACAAGCTTTCACCCAAGCATTCATTCCTCCCATCATCCAACACACTTGTTCTATGCACATTCCTCCTCCACCCTATATTGCCAACACACAAGCCCAACATGCGACTTTCACAATAGGAATTCCCTTCATGAGATCTCAGAATCCCCCATATATATTCCAAACTCTTTCCATCACATCTACATTCCCAACATCCTCTGCATCACAACCCACAACACAAACAAGCTCTCATTGGGGCCTCACCCATGCCCAAATGCATGCCCTAGGAATACAAACCCAATCACACATATCTATTCCCACAAACCCACAAGCCACTTTCCCTCAAGTAATGCAACAAAAATCATCACAACCTCCACCATCTTCATCTTTTCCTGCATATACCAACTATATATCCATACCACATGCAACTTCTCAAGTTGTACCACCACCACAACATCAGAGTTCCACCCATCTCACCAGCTACCTTGCACAACCACCTCCTACCACCAGGTTACAAACAACCACTCTACCACTCAGTAATGTGGGAATGCATCCAAAAAAATCAGGCAAGCTCAAAGCCAAGTGCATCAAGGCCAATCCTATCAACAAGCTACCCCATTCACCAACCTCCTCCACAACAATAATACTTCCTAGCACAGTAGCAACAACATCCCATCATCCACCACCAACAACAAGAGACTATGTATCTTGCACAATAATACACCCTCACACCTCAGCAACCATCACCTCAAAATCCATTTCAATCTGCCTATCTTGCTGGGAGATCTCCATATCCTATCCTATAATATCCTCCACAAAACCATCCATATTTTCCAGCACCATCAGATCCTTTCCCAATGGGAGTACCCAATCCAATGCAAATCAATGCCGAATGAGAATAAATGAAGAATGCTCTTAAGGAGCTTAGAGCTAGAATAGAGAGAAAAGATTTCAAGTTCAAGGAGGTCTGTCCCTACCCCTTTGACAGATCAATCACAACAATCCCATTTCCCAAGCACTTAGAGACACCCAAGTTCAAAAAATATTGAGGGAATGGAGATCCAATCAACCATGTTAAGGAATTTTACATGGCTTGTCAAGAAGTGGTTTACAATGATAATTTCCTCATGCACCTCTTTCCCAAGAGCTTAGGAGGTCCTGCTATTGAGTGGTTCTACAAGATACCCTATGGGATAATCACAACCTTTTTTGAACTCTCTGAGAAGTTCATTGCCCAATACACCCATAATGTTGAAATGATTTGTCCTTGTTAGACCTCTGCAACTCAAAATAGAAAGGAGGTGAGAGCCTAGCTGATTACTTGCAACCATAGAAAAACCTCACCACAAGGTTATCATATCAACTGCTTGAGAAACATCTCACTAAAATCTTCATTGATAACTTGCATCCTAAACTATCTCATTTCATGAGGATGAACTACATCCAAACCTATCAAGACATCAAAGGCAAAGGGATAGACATTGAAAGAGGCCTCTTAGACAAAGGCACCATCTGGCACTGCAAAGATGATTCACATAGAAAACCTAGTAATGACAAGCCTCGCTACTAGAACATGAACAAGAATGATGTCACTAATGGAGCCACAAACACTAAAAATGTCCAAATTGTTGTAGCTGGTCCTACACCTACTCTTGCATATCAACAACAACAACCACAAATTAATCAACAACCTATGCAACACTATCAATAGCAATCAAACCAAGCAAATCAAGCTAATGCCATATTCATTACCCCAACTCAGAACAAGCTTCAAGTCCAGACTAATCAATGATAAACCTTCACACATCTTGGTGAACCACTGGACATAATATTCCATCAAATAACAAAGGCCAATATAATTACCTATCCCCCAACTTAGCAATTCGATGACGCAACTCCAAAGCCAACATGGTACAAGAAAAATGAATACTATGACTATCACCATGTAAAAGGACATGCTACCCTTAAGTGCATGAAACTAAAGCACTATATCCAAGATCTCATAGATAGAAAGGAGATCCAAGTGGACACACTAGCCCAACCTCCGCCTAATGCTAATCTACAGATCCATCAAAATGTGTTCCCTCAACACAATGCTGGAAAGAACAAAGTTAATACCAATCCTCTACTCTAGAACCAAAGAAAAGGCAAGCAAGGAGACTAAGTTGACCAAAAAGAAAATACTACTGCCCACATCAACTATGAAAAATTCATTGGATGCATAACCTAAGTTGAGACCACTATCAATATCATCCATGTCAAGGTAGCAGATAGTTAGTGTGCAATCACCACACATAGAGGCCAAATATCTTTTGCCAGTGTTAATCCAATGCCTACACATAATGCATAGTATAACCTTCTAGAACATCTTGGGAATACACCTGCCCAAATCTCCATCCTCAACCTTCTCTGTACTTCACCCATCCATCAAGAGATCCTCAACAAGAGCGACATGTCCCCACAAATATTAATACCATTCAGTTTGAGAACCTTTTGGGACACCTATTAGCATCTTGTGCTCTTTCGTTCAAACCTTCTGACATACCCTCTATCGAGCCTAACCACAATCTCCCTCTCTGTATCATCATCATGGTTAGAGACTTTACCATCAAAAGGGTAATGATAGATAATGGCTCAACCCTAAATTTGTGTACTTTGAAATTCATCCAGCAAGTGGGATTCACAGAGGCCAACATATCACATGATGTTATCACCATCAAGGCCTATGCTAACTTGGAGCGTACCTTAGAAGGTACCATTCTTTTTCCAATCAAGTTGGACCCAAAAATTCAAGACACCATCTACCATATCGTTGATCTAGATCTACCATATAACATCCTCCTCGGTCGACCATTGATCCATTCCATCAAAGCCATACCATCTACCTATCACCAGTGCCTCAAAATCCTACATCAAGGCATTGAGATCACTATCCATGTAGATCCCCAACCCTTTGCATATTGTCATGCATTGGAAGCAGCATTATCCCATTACACCCATTGTCCTAGAATTGACATCGACACTTTTGTTGCCAGCTCATCCTGATCCCATAGCGATCCAAAAACTATCTTAGCCTCCACCCTCTCTTCCATCAAGATAAAAAATTAGGGCTATGGTGAGTACAACCTAAACGATGCATTTGCAATAGGGGCCTTACCACTTGACCCACATACACAAGGGCACCCAAGCCACCAAAGAAAGCCTACTCCAGTAGATCCTCTAATCAAGTAGTTGGGACCATTACCATTTATCTCCCAAGGAATCATAAATAGTCAAGAGATGGACCTTGACATTAACCGATAGCTATACAAAGATCCCCCACCTCTTGACATTGAGCTCCTCAATTACCTCAAAGATAAATATCCATCATCGCACAAATATGCCACAGAGTAATGGAATTATCAAGGCGGTGGTCTAGGACCAGAAGAAAGTAGCAACAAAGATCCAATAGAGGCCTCACAAAATCCTAAACATCAAGGCCTTGGATTTAATACCTCTTGCCTGCACATACAAGAATCCAATACTACAACTGGGGGCACTAATCCATCCAACATCACCCTCTTGAATATCTAGGATGACCTTGTAGAAATAGAAGACATCCCTGAAGAGGAAGAAAATAAATCCTATGATGACATCTTCGATGATGATACCCTCCTGGGAAATTATGTCCTCCATCAACTTGCCATTAACATTATTGAACTTCCCCTCATCCATTCCAAACTCATAGACTAGGATCAACCAAGCATAATGCATATTGATTAGTTCTGAAGCATAGAAGCACTCCTAAAATTCATGGGAGAATCAGGCCAACAATCAAGTCAAGATCAAGAATTAGCTCATGAATGCAAGCTTGACCCTAAGGGATACTTTGGGGAAGAGGAAGTCTTTAGCCACAAAATTGAAAATAAAGAATAAAAGAATGAGTCCTTTTGTGAAAACCCCTCTAGGGCACATTCTGACTTTAAAAAATAAAAAATTAAGGGTGTATCTTATGGAGAAAACCTCTTTGAGGTGCTAGAAGATGAGGACCAGAACAATCATCCATCATCATCGAAGAAACAAATCCAATCAATTTGGGAACATAAGAATGCCCAAGGATTACATATATTACAACATCCTTGACTGAAGCTGAAGAACTGACCTTCACAACACTTCTCCACGAAGCTACAATCAACTTCACATGGTCATATGCACACATACTAGGGATTGATCCAGATCTTTTTTTCCATCATCTAGTAGTGGATCCCAATGCAAAACTAGTTAAGAAAAGGCTTCAAAAAATACATCCAAAGGTGGGCTTACTGGTAAAGGAATAACTAGAGAAGCTCCTACAAGAAATAATCATCAGAGCTATAGACTATTCAGAGTGGATCTCAAATATGGTGCATGTCACTAAGCCTTCAAGAGAGATCAGAATCTACACAAACTTTAGGGACTTGAACAAGGCATGTCCAAAAGATGATTTCCCATTACCCAACATTGACATGATAGTTGATCTCATAGTAGGTCATGAGATGTTGTCACTCGTGGATGGCTTCTTAGGGTATAATCAAATCAAATTAGCAGAGGATGATCAACACAAAACAACATTCACTACACCATGGGGTACCTTTTTCTACAATATGATGCCATTTGGGCTAAAGAATACAGGGGCTACCTATTAATGAGCAATTAAAAAAATCTTCCATGATATGATACACAAGATCCTTGAAGACTAAGTGGATGATATCCTTGCAAAATCCAAGACATGGCTAGAACACCTTAACATCCTTGAGCGTATGTTTGATCACCTCCATCATTACGACCTAAAGCTAAATCCAAAGAAGTGTGTCTTTGGTGTAACATCTGGTAATTTTCATGATGTGACATAGAGATTGACCCCAAAAAGGTCAAAGCCATCACAGAAATGTCTCCTCCCAAAACACTCAAACAACTCAGAATTCTACAAGGTAAACTTCAATCAGTGCATCATTTTATATTACAGCTAGTAGACAAGTGCCAACCTTTCATGGATCTACTTTGCAAAGACACAAACTTCAAATGGGATCCAATCTACCAAAGAGGTTTTGAAAGGTTAAAATAATATCTGGCTAACTCTCCCATAATTGTGC
The DNA here is from genome assembly GCA_027943335.1 of Chamaecyparis obtusa. NCBI lineage: Eukaryota > Viridiplantae > Streptophyta > Pinopsida > Cupressales > Cupressaceae > Chamaecyparis > Chamaecyparis obtusa. The sequence goes on from BSBK01009650.1 coordinate 298,045, forward strand.
CATGAGTCTCAGGATGCCCTTTGATTCTATACATCTCTGCAACCACTACAACACTAGGGGAACTATTAGCACAGATTGACAACAACAACAAAGAGAGAGCCATCTATTATATGAGTCAAACACTTGTCAACTATGAGCTTAATTACTCACCAATGGAGAAAGCATGCCTTGTAGTGGTCTTCGCCACTCAAAAGCTTCGATATTATATGCTTAGCCACACCATTAAGCTCATCTCAAAGGTGGACCTGCTTAAGTATCTTCTTTCAAGGACAACACTGACAGGCCAAATGGTGAAATTGGTCATGCTGCTAAGTGAGTTTGATATCCAGTACATAGATCAGAAAGCAATCAAAGGGAAAGTCATTTCCGATCAACTAGCAGAAGCATGCTTACTAGATGCATATCCTCTGATAATGGAATTTCTCGATGAAAACCTTTGTATGATCGAAGAACAACCAATATGGAAGCTATACTTTGATGGCTCCTATACATCACATGGATCAGGGGTTGGAATCCTTTTTTTCACTCCTCAAGGTGACTATATCCTTAAATCATTTAAATTTGGATTCCCTTACACCAACAATATTGTAGAATATGAGGTACTCATCTCAAGCCTTAAAATAGCTATCCAGTGGAACATCATAGAACTACAAGTGTTTGGTGATTCACAACTGATAATCAAGTAAGTCCTAGATGAATATCAAATGAAGGATGACAAGCTTCTACCCTAAAAAGAATTGGTAGACAAATTGAAAGAACAATTCCTCAGCCTATACTTCATGAAGATACCAAGGTTACAAAACAAAGCATATGACAAAATGGAAACCATCGGATCCTTACTAGAAATCCCTTGAGACTCATCGCAGTATAAATTCTTAGTTGAGTAGCTACACACACCTACTTATGAGAACACCAATTTAGAAATGTTGTGTGTCTTGTTTTGTCCTCAGTCCCCATGGTACCACAACATTCACACATATATTTAAAATAGTATCATATCCTCCATCTCACAAACACCCAATGCCAAAACCTAATTCACAGAGCATCTTGCTACACTCTTGTAGCAAACACCCTTTATTGTTGAGGATATCACAACATCCTCTCTAGGTGTTTAGATTCGAATGAGGCCATCCTAGCTTTACAAGAGGTACACACTGGAATTTGTGGTGCCCAAACAAGTGGCATGGTCCTAGAAAAGAAATTTCTTAGAGTCACATATTACTAGCTAAAAATGGAGCGTGATGCCTGTGAATTTGTCTAGAAATGCCTACCATGTCAGCAGCATGCCAATCTCATTTATGCTCCAACTTAAGACTTGCAGCCTATTGTTCCACCATGGCCCTTCTCATGTTGGGGCTTCGACCTTGTTGGCTTAATCACTCTCCTTTCCTCCGATGGACACAAATATATCATAATAGCCACATAATACTTTACAAAGTGGGTTGAAGAAATTCTACTCATCCTCACCACTGGCATTTAGATATCCAAGTTCATCCTATACCATATCATTTTCCACTTCGACATCCCTTCCACCATCTTCACAGATCATGGCACAAATTTTGAAAACTAGCATGTGAATGATCTATGTGCCCAACTCCACATCCATCACTATTTCTCCAGCCCATTATTCCCTCAAGGAAATGGCCAAGCTGAGGCAACCAATAAAACTATCCTCAAAATCCTCAAGAAGGTTGTCAATGATTCTATTCGTGACTCGCACCTCCAAATAAATCGTACCCTCTAGGCCTATCACACTTCTTATCCTACTCCCATAGGTGCCACCCCATACTCCCTTGTATATGGTGTCAAAGTTGTCTTACCTATTATGGATGAGATACCTTCATTGCGGGTCTCCATGAGGAAGTATATCACGTATGAAGACTATCACATGGAACACCTCACACAACTAGACCTGTTAGATGAAAAGAGGTAGCAAGCACATGATCACCTAGTTATTTAACAGAATTGACTCAAAAGGAGCTATAGCAAGAAGGTCCATCCTAGATAGTTCCAAGTGAGTGACATGGTCCTCAAGGAAAATTAGAAAGTACAAGCACACCATGAGAAGAAAGGAAAGTTTGAACCTACCTGGTTGGGTCCTTACGTTGTCACAACATGCTTTGGCTCTGGAGCCTATCAGCTATCAACACCAGAAGGTGAGCCCTTGAATGATCCTATCAACATCATACATCTAAACCAGTTCTATGCCTGAACCATATCCTATGTATCCATAAAATCCATAAAAATTGGAAAAATCTAGAAAAAAATAAAAAATAAATTTAAAAAAAAAAGAAAAAAAGAAAAAGAAAAAGAAAAATAATTGTTCAATGGTGAAAACTTGGCAATTCAAGCACCTTGGATAATTATGTTGGAAAAACCCTGGAAACAAACACCATACATAGTGGATCAGGTCATTATTTATGAAACTCCCATCCCCCCTCATCCCAATCCCCATCCATATCCCAATCCTCTTTCTCCACCCCCCATCCCTATCCCAATCCTCTTTATCCAATCCCCATCCCCACCACCAATCCATCCATCCCACAGTGTTCTATCCTCAAGCCTATTCACTGGAGCAATAAGATCCTCCTATCCTAAATCTTGAGCTTATCATGTATAGAGAGATCCTCCTATCCCCAATCTTGAGCTTCCTGTATATATCTTGTATAGCGAGATCCTCCTATCCTAATCCCTGAGCTCTTGTAAATGTCCATTGTAAATATCTCCTCATCTATTGTACTATACCAACGCATCTTGTTGTATATATCCTCATTAGTCCTACAACAACTATGATCAGATAACTTGTCTCTCTGAGGCTTGTACTTCAACAACATCTTTCATCGACTATCCTTATCACATGATTATCCTTGATCCATCATTTTCCAACCAAAACACAACATTCTCCTCATCAAATGAGTCCTTGCAGGATGTATCCTTACTCATGTCTGACCCAATCTTCCATCATCAATCAACTAGGTGTGTGTAGGATGTATCCTTCCTCATGTTCCAACCTAATCTTCCCCCCATCAATCAAATCAATCCCTCTCCTTAGCAAATGACATTTTGTGGATTTATCACTTTGATCTTGGATTTTGTCCTTTGGATCTTATTTATCTTTTATGGCTTCTCATTGTTCCTCTCCTCAAAGTCGCTACTATCCTTTATATCATGGTGCGTTGTGAATGAGGACACTCTGAGGCGTGTCTTTTTTATCATCTTTCTATTTGCACCTCATTCATCTATTTGTCGGTTTCTCCAACATCATTTCCACCATGCCTCCTCCAAGTTTCATGTGTGATATTAGGTTAACCCTTTGCATGCTTTTTTTTGTGTCAATCCTATGCAATGTTGGTGACAAGGCCTTGAGTTCCCAATAACCTTGGCAGGTCTCTAGCATTTCTATATCAAACTAGGTTGTGCTCTCCATTTCGCACAATGAGCTCCCCAAATCCCCCTCATCCTACATCATATAGATTAATCATGCATCTTGCATCCTTCATATAGCTTCATCCTGCATCCTGCATCTCACATCATCATTTCATTCATGCATGTTTTCTCTTGGAAGGACACCTATTTATCCCCCCTTTTCATCTTTCTTCCTCCTTTCCATCCTCTATGCATCATTTTCAAGAAAATTCTCCAAAGTTTCTTCTTTGTGTTATTTTCTCGAGGGGGCACAACCCCTTATCTTTTATTCTAACTTGGGCCATCTTATTTTCTTATCTTTGACACAACGCCACTTGCGGCACTGCATCAAAGAGTGGCAAAATGTAGACACCTAAAAATTCCCTTGTTAATTAAAATTATTTTTAGCTAACAAAAGTCCTGATGACATCATCATTAATTAATTAATTAATTAATTAATTTTGTTATTATCCCTTCCTCTATTTTAATTAAAGACATTTAATAAAAGAACCCCCTCCCAAAAACATTTAAATCCAATTTGAATGTTTATCCCTCCTATTTATTAAATTTATTTAATAAATTTTCTCAAACCCCAAATCCTCCTTAAATAAATAAATTATTTATTTAAATCCCTAAAACCCTAGATATCTTCTAGAAAACCCTAAACCTATCCTCTCATCCCTAATCACTCCCTAAACCTTCTTGAAGAGTGATTCCTAACTCTCTTAGCCTAAACCCTCTCCCTTTGACTCAAAGTCAACACCCTCATTAATGAACCTTACATGCTCATTAATGAACCCTTACACCTTCATCAATGGCTCTTACAACCTCTTAATGAAGACCTATGTCTCTTCTTCCACCCTTGTCCCCTAGCACACTTCCCTAGTGTTTCTCAGACATGTGTGAGAAACCCTTGATCCTTATCCCTTTGACCCTAAGGCTTAAACCTTAGTCCTAAACCCCAACCCTTGGTCCCAAACCCTGACCACCCTTCCTAACCCATGTTGGAAAGTGATATTTGGGAGCACTATGGATCACTTAAGGGTTTTCATTTATGGCAACACTTATGCTGAAGTGATCACATGTAGAGAGTTTTGGTATTGGAGACTCAGTCATGAAAATGACTAAGTACAAAATCAGAGTAATAGTATTTTGTAGTACAATTTTGGTCAGCAAAGATGGTATATAATGTATTATGGATTGCAAAGTTACAGGAAGACATTTTGGGATATGTATGACCTTCAGTTAAGGTCACACATGTTTTGGTGATGAGATCAGTAAGATATAGTGATATGAAGGTATGCAAAGATAGAGAATCAGTGAAACAGGGTATATGAATAGTCACGATGATTAAGGGAAGATCAGATGGAATGGTAATGTTCTAAGTAAGATAAATGTTGTATATTTTTGACACTTTGGTAATATAAGATCGTCAACTCTATGTTTATCATTTGCATAAGTAATTATTATGTTTTGTAGTGTATTTGTGAAGCTGACTAGATGGCAGAATTAATATAAGTATAAAGTGTTTTGTGGAAGTGATAAGTATGATTATAATGATGATGTGATGGATGAAAAATTGGGATATTAGAGAGAGTAGATAGCAGATGCAAGATCAGTGTTTGAAAGATCTATAACTAGAACTATCAAAGCATAGCAGATGCTTGTGCAGTTCACTTTTGAAGAACACTTTTGTGATAGTATTTTGATTGTAAGAGCTGTAATCTCACCACCTTTAACAGGGTTTTTTTATACCCCTAACAAGGTATTTGTATTCCTCTAACAAGTAAATGCACTATGTAATACTCAGCTCCTAACAGGGCTATATCTCCTAATAGGGATTCAATATTTTAGTGCATAGTTGTGGGTACCATCCCCACTACGGTTTTCCCTTAGTCACGATTTCCTCAAAAACAAATAATGGTGTTATGAGTCATGTGTTGTGTGTTTTATGTTCCTTTCATTTTAGCATTGATATGGTTTATTTGTAATTGGTTTAAGTTTAATTTAAAGTGTTGTAATACTGATTCACCCCCCCCTCTCAGTATTACTTAATCCTAACAACCCAAGCCTCTCCTCAAAATATATAAATAGCCTCCCTTACAAGAGAAAAATACCAATTCACATCTCATTTTCATAGCATTGTTATCATGTGCATTTTCATCTAGAATCTTAATAGCTTTTACTAGTATTGTTAGATTTACTTCATTTTTATGCTTGATAACTCATCCTAGATTAGATAAATTGGATTAACCTAGTTTATTTCAAGAAATAATAATATTTTTTTATTCACATCACATCTATTTCAAAGTTAAAATCAATCTTGCATAGCATTCATTAGCTTAGAAATTGCATTGGCTTCATTTGGACCCTCAGAACCCTAGGGGCAAAACAGGTTTCCCATACCTAATTTTGTACCATTATGGGGTCTCCATGGATTTAAAATGGTCCTAATCCTTCCTAAATAGAATTTGGGGACATGATCATTGTGTTTCAAGAGCACACCCACATCCCTCCTATAAGAGCAAATCAAATGGTGATAGGGTGCTCCTGTTTTAGCTCAATCCAAGGTGGCCTACGAATAGATTTTCTATATGTTGATGTATGCTTAGTTTAGACTAATTTTTAAATGTTTAAGTATGCTCCTGATAGGTTAGGTTTGTGTCATTCACAATAAGATAAGACAAAATAACATTTGAAAGAACAAAACCCTTTTAATTGCTAATTAATCAAGATTAAGTGGGTGCACACATGTGAATGTATTCTTTTAATAAAAGTGTAGGAAATTTATATTAAAAGTAAGGTTTTAGAAATTAAATAAATATGTAAGAATGTGTTCTTTTAATAAAAGTGTAGGAACTTTATATTAAAAGTAAGGTTTTAGCAATTAAATAAATATGCAAGCTCTAGAAATTAGACCATAGTATAAGCTTGATATAATATTTTTTATTTAATTATGCAAAAGGGATTTTAAAGGTTACTCTGCATAGTGATGCTTAGCAAACATATGACTTGATAGAAAGGGGGCTCAAGTTGTTCTAGACCAATTCTAGGTGATTACATATCAGAGCTAAAGGTTTTAATGATTTAGTAAGAGGCATGTGGACATGGTCTCTAGTGAGAAATGGTAATAAGGCCTTTATTTCTTTAAAAGGCTTCACCTTTTAGAAGAATGTCTTCAACTGTGGAATTGAGAATCCTTGAAAAATATTTTTGTTGAGAAGTTTAAGCTAGAGGAGGCTTTGAGTAAACTGCACTCCAGGGTGATTTAAGGTGGGATGTAAAAAAGAACTTTGATCAAGAAAGAGCACTAAATTAGGATTATGCTGAAATTTTATGCCAGGAGGAATTTTTTTGGCATCAAAAGCCTTAGGCAACATGGTTGATGGAGGGGGATCGAAATAAAAAGTTTTTTCATAATTCATCTAAAGGTAGAAGGAGAAGTAACATTATATAATTAACTATTGATCAAGAAGGTAATGATTTAAGGGAGAAAGAAGAAATAAATAATGATGTTGTTTTTTTCTTCAAAGGAAGTTTTAATACAACAAAATCCTTAGAGGAGGACCAAGATTTATGGAATGTCATACATCAGTGTGTAACCAGGAAGCAAAATTATTATGCAGTTGATGTCTTTGTTGGAAGTGAAAAAGTCCCTTTTTCCTTTAGGAGGTGACAGGGCCCCTTTCCCGGATGAGTTCCCCACTGGTTTCTTTTAACAATTGTGGTATATCTTTGCACTTGACTTGTAGGAAGTGGTTGAGGAGTCTAGAAAATTTGAATTTGTGTTGAAAGATTTCAACAACACCTTCATTTCTCTTTTTTCCAAAGAAAGAAGAGGTAATATCTTTCAATGAATTTCACCCTATTTCTTTGTGTAATATTGTTTATAAATTTATTTCAAATGTCATTTCTTATAGATTAAAAAGGATTCTAAAGAAAAACATTTTAGAAGAGCAAAGTGGCTTATGTTCACATAGATTTATTATTGAAAAAATTATCACAGGGAAGACAAAAAGGGATAAAGGTGGCTAGAAGTGTTAACCCCTATCCCATATTTAGTTTGAAAATGATATCTTTTTAATAGGGGAGGCTTCCCTGAGAGAAGCTCACATTATGAAACATACCATTAATCATTATAGAAGAATGTCAAGAAAATATGTAAATTGGAGGAAATGAGAAATATATTTCTTTAACACTACAATGAGAAAACAAAGAAAAATTCATGGAATTTTGGAGATGCAGTCAAGATCACTACTAGGAAAGTATCTTCGGACCCCTCTTTTCAGTGGAACAAGTAAGGTGTCCCTTTGTAAAAATTTGGTTGATTTTTTTTAAAGGGAATGGAAGGATGGAAGAGTAAGTAGTTGACATTAGTGGGATGAATTCTAATGCTAAAATTAGTTTTCTCTGTAATTGTAGTTTTCTCCATGACATGTCTAAGAATTCCACAGAAGGTGATTAACACAATCAGACAAAAGATGAGGAAGTTATTTTGGAATGGGGCTAGAGATGATGATAAAATTACTTTGTTATTATGGAAAAATATTTGTAGGTCAAAAGGTGAAGGGGGGCAATACTGTGTAATTGGAAAGTCGTGAACAAAGCCATGGGTGTGAAATTGGTTTGGAGAATGGTTTCCCAATGGATTTGGGTAAGGATTTTAAAGTCAAAGTATCTTGATTCTAGGAATAATTATAGGATATTCATGATCATAAACCCCCCCAAAGGATCCTCTATTTAGAATTTTATAGTGGCATGTAGACTAGCAATCATGGAGTATATTACATGGTGGATTAGAGATGGAAGGAAGGAAAAATTTTGGGATGACTTGTGGGATGGTTTCCCAACATTAGCGGGAAATGACCAACTTTTGAGTCTAAAGTTAATCCTAACACAATGATGGGAAAGTTGAGTCATGGACTATGTAGAGTGTAAGCAAGGAATAAATGGTGAGGAATGGGATTGGAAATATGTCAATTATGAAGGTTTATTAATTGATTAGAAAATATTATTGAAATAGATTTTTGTTGGGAGGAAGATTTTGATTTCAGATTATGGGGACAAAGTGGTATGTTGTGGATCCTCTGATGGAAAATAATCTGTAAAATTGGGCTATAAACTTCTTGACTCAAGGGGGGATGATGAATATTGTCCTTTACATCTATTTTGGAGTAAGGAGTGTCTTTCAAAGGCTAGGACCTTTGCATGGATTCCTTCTAGAAATGAATACTTAAAAGGGAGTAGAGGAAAAGGATGGGGCTTGTTGGGCCCTCACAATGTGTTATGTGTGAGTAGAATGACGATTCAATGGATCATATCTTACTTCTATGTAGTATGGAATCCCAATTCTAGAGTATGGTTATTGGAAAATTGGGTTGGAAAGGACCCCTACTGGATACCTTGAAAAAACCTTTTTATAGGTTGGTCACAAATGAATTCCAAATCCACACTTTCTTGTATATAGAATCTCTATCCTTCTATAGTAGTGTGGGATATTTAGAAGGATCAGAATAAGCAATTTTTTAAGGAAAAAGGGGAACCTTTAGAAAGGATTTGCTTTAGAATTAATCACTCTATTGAAGAAATTGTTGGAGAAGCAACTTCAAGATACTTCAAACCAAAGGTTTTGTAATGGCTAGGGATCAAAATTAGGCCCATTAAGGGGTGGATTTGGGTAAATATAGCTTCAAAGGGATAGGATTTAGTGAGATGGAAGCATTGAGAGAGTGACTAGATAAAAATAAACTTTGATGGGGCCTCAAAAGGCAACTTGGGACCCTCTAGAATTGGATGTGTGGTTAGGGATAGTAATGGAAGCATTCTGAGATTAGAAGCAAAAAGAATTGAAGATGGGAAAAATAATACATGGTAGAAGCTTTGGTAGCATTACAAGCAGTCAAGCTCGGAAAGAGATTGGGAGTTAAAAATATGCATCAAGAAGGATTCCCTCCTTATTGTACAGGAAATTATAGTGGGTACAACATAGGCATCAAATTTACCAAAAATTATCCATGCCATACAAAAGGAATTAGCTAATTTTGAAGGATTTAAAATTTCACATATTAGACATTAGGGTAATGAAGTAGCGGAGTCGCTTTCAAAGTGAGCACTGACATTTGTAGTTGGGAAAGTATAGATGGAGGATCTTCAAAATATTTCTAGAAGTTTAAATCATTACAAAACCCACTAGTCAATGATGGATTAATGATATTGAATGAATGTCATCATTTTTTAAAAGAACAATGGAACATGTGATGGGATGGAGGTGCCTATGATGGGCTCTAAAGATGAGTTTTGTTGGTTTTGCAGAGTTGTGTGGCAAAGTTGTGTTTTTTCTCTGTGTAATAGAAGTACATATAGAGCTAACCTTCTCTCTTGTGATGCCACAACATCAACAAGATTTTTTTTGTGTTGTGAAACCACAAAGCCTTAAACAATTGCTCAAATGCAAGAAAGGCAAGGTGGTGAAGGTAATACTAGATTTTTTGGGTGATGAATTCATCAATGCTAGGAATGGGTACCATCTAAACATGGACATTATTACCCCGATGCTAACATGGGGTCTTGAGATTGTTGAAGATGTTGAAACCATAAAATAGGTTTTGAAATTGCTTGTTGATGATGATTTGTTGTTGGGATTGGAATCCATATTTGAATGGGTTGTTCCTAGAGTAGGGTTTGACGTATCTGAAAGGATTGAGAACCAAAAAGAAGGGAATGAGTTTGACATTTTCCCTTGTATTTGGTGGTTGGATGAGTAAATAGAGATGAATATCATGTGAAACTGAGGGTGGCATGGGAATCTCTAAAGACAACCTTAACAAATTATAAAGTGCAGAGGCTTCAAGTCATGAACATGGCAGTCGCACAACCACAAGATTTGAGATGAAGGAGAGCAATCAAGACCAAGCATGTGGGAAAAAGAGTTTCTGAGGTAGGATTTGAGAAAGGTGGTCTACTTTAGGTAGTATTGGGTGTTGGTTGAAATTGTGTGTGTCCTTTTTTGTAGTGGGCACTAGGAACCCTAAATTTGAAATTATCAGGGTAGGTTTTTCATGTTGTGTCATATGTATAGTGCCATTGAAATGTCAATACATGGGCCTAAAATGCCCTATCTTTGTAATGCATAATCGTAGGTTTTGTACCTAATAAAATTAGACAATCGGATGGTGGTTTGTATTCAGTTGTAGGGTGGTAGTCCTTTTGGTTGAAAACCACCGATATGGTGGTATTTTAGGGGGGATGTTAGGGTGGTTTTTGAGTATCTCTATGGATGTTGGTTTATACAATAAAAGATGGTGCAATTAATCTATTTTAATATTAATAAAAACTATACAATTGCAAATAAAAAATGAAATACAATATAATACAGTAAAATTATTAAAATAATATAATAATATGACAATATAAAGATATAATCTAATATAAATCATTTTTAATATAGTATAAACAATATGTTATATTATATTATTATTTTAATTTTTAAATAAATAACAGTATAATATTGATGTAATATTTATATGATAATAATACAAAAATAAGCAATAATTATTATAGTATATTAAAAAATTACTTATATATATAGTAATTTGTAATATAATATAAAAAATTTGCACTTTTAGTGGTTTTTAAAATTCTTTATTTTATGTTTTATATAATTAGAATTTAAGTTTAAATTTAATTTTAAATTTTAAATTTAATTATATGATTAGAATTATATTTAATTAAAAATTTATAATTTTAAAATAAATTAAATTAGAATTATCCATATCCTTATAATTATTCTGAAAGAAAATAATAAATTTAATGATGAATTTAAATAGTATTATATTCAAGATTTGGATTTACGATTAAGTTTATTATTATAATTTTAATTATGTAAACTAATTTAAAAATATATTATTCTACTATCTCTATCGCTTAATAATTTTTCTTCCAACTCTCCCTATATCCTTATATATTTATCTTGTTATGTCTCCAATTCTATTCAATCTTGTATAGCTCTCTCTCTCTCTCTCTCTCTATATATATATATATATATATATACATATATATATATATATACATATACATATATATACATATATTATATATATATATATATATATATACATATATA